>JAITYZ010000091.1:0-10342 GCA_027744595.1 Paronellides praefectus | reverse complement strand
TATTGTTGTTGTTGCTGTTGTTGTTGACCATTATTACCTCCAGCAGCAACACCACTTGTGAGCTTCGATGCATAATTTGTGCCGGGATGCATGGAAGCATTAAAACCGTAATGTTGCTTGGTTGGGGAGCCCAATTGCATTTGTTGTTGCTGCTGCTGCTGTTGAGGATGCTGTTGTTGCTGATTCCCGTACAAATTTAAATAAAATCCTGTTCTACTCTTTTGCAGCGATGATTTTAATACGGGCTGAGGACTTAAGGGAACGGCTTTGGCTTGCTTTTGTTGTTGTTGTTGTTGCTGCTGCTGTTGATGTTGCTGCTGTTGTTGATGTTGCTGCTGTTGTTGATGTTGTTGTTGATGAAAGGGGAAACCAATGGGAAAATTAGCTGCTGGTGACATTCCTGGTAAATCACCTGCAAGTATTTCAAAACCAAAATCATGTTTTATTGCATGGTTTTTCAGTTTCAGTTCAAGGTCTGTACTGCATGAAACAAATGGCATGACACATATTTTCATACAAAATGGTTTAAAGAAATAATTAATTTTAAATAAGTACCATTCAGTTTCAGTGATGCCAAATAATTTCCCAACTGACCACCAAGAAAGTCCTCATCAACATCATCAAAGTCCACTTCCTCATCATCAAACCGTACCCTTGGTCTATTCCCATTTCCAGGCACATTTCCACTGGACTTTGACTGACTTAACCTGTTAAACTGGCTACCACTGTTGTTGGCACTATTTACATTTCCAACAGGAAAGTTGCCAGATTGCATGGAAGAGTTGAGTCCCATTGCGAGTTGTAATTGTTGTATTGCTGCAGCTTGTACCTGTTGCTGTTGTTGTGCTTGTTGAAGCAATAAATTCATATTTCCCGGAAGACTTTGATTGTTTTAATGGGTAACAGCCAGAGCTGGCCAAAATTGGTGAATTATTATAGAAAATACTGGGATCAAATTGGCTCAAAAAATTAGAAAGTTGCTGCTGCTGCTGTTGTTGATGATGATGCTGTTGTTGTTGATGGATAGGTAGAAATTGGAACTCTTTTGCGTTAGCATTAAGCATTCGCTTTGCAAGGCCAAAATTAAAACCATTTTGCATTCGATTGGACATGAGAGGACTTGATGGAACAGACGAGTTCCCATTGTTGACGGGAATGTCGTTGCCATTTCCAAACAGTGAGTATGGATAATTGATCGAATCGCTATTCATGCCGTTTCCGTTTAGCTGTGGGGACAAATTGCTATTGGAATTGCAACCAGTGTTCTTCGCGGATTGGATATTATTTGGATTATTCTTTTTAGAAGAAGGGGGATTGCCACTGGGTGAAATGCCATCATCTTGATTGATTGATTTACTTGGACTCTGCCGGTCTATTAGAACCGATGCTGTTACGGTTTTTGCTACTTCGCAAACCTGAAAACCATATGAAATTCCATATATTTATTTACTGTACATTTTTTACATAATAATTAACAAATAGATTTTTTTAACTTACTTGGTGGTTTGTAAATTTCTTGATATCTTTTTCCAGATTTTTGAGAATGTGACCTCTGTTTCTCCACCCCTTTAAAAAAAGATACACAACATTAATCAAACGGACACATAAAATTTATATGAAAATGACATGTATGCATTACACACCTATACCATTAGTAGAAGTTTTTCCACCACCACCCCCACCGCCATTACCAGAACCACCTGTCCGACCTTGAGGTTTGCTATTTCCATTCTTGGTTGACTTCTTTGAATCCCTGTTTTGGGGCTCCATATCTGCAGCCGTTGAAGATTATAGATATGTGCTTTGGCAAAGATTTCGTTGCGTTACTTTTTGGGGATAATTTCATAATAGGGATAATATTATAAAATCATTGAAAATACAATCTAAACACGAAATTGGTCCCATAAACCGTCCTAAAAATTTTAATGAGTAAAAGTAAAAAAATATGCCGTTTAAACAATAATAATAATAATGGTAATAAATTTTAATTTTAATTAAACCTTTGACGTAAATAATTGCTGCGACAGTCAGCCAACGGTGAGTATTGACGATGAGATTCTTAAAATTTGAAATAAAAATCTTTCCATAAAAAAATCTCTATCGTGCCAGTTCGTCCCTCGAAATCGACAATTAACTTAAAAGTATCGGTTCGTTCTGTGTTGCCTGTATTATTATCAATAAGCGTACCGTTATATTTACACCTTAAAAATAAGAATTAAATTGGTAACTAAATACGAAGGTTTTTTTTCTCGTTTTGTGATTCCAAATCCCATGTTTGATGTTGCACACTTCCTTATGTAGCTACTACTCGTACAGAACAAGGACTAAAAACTCAAAAAATATAAAGTAGTAGTTTCCCTTTCATTCCACTTCACTTCCTTTTGTGCGTTGTATCACAAAATAAAAAAGTGTTATGCATGTAAATACCTAACGTAAAAAAGCATTTAGGTATATAAATATATACACTACTCACAAAATCTACAAAATTCTACATTCAACATTCAATTTATAAGGAGGAAAAGTAGAAAGGTCTTAAATATGCCTATATATTTCGGAAAATAAATAAGAATCTTTTTCAATTTGTTGAAATGCTGAATGAATATATACGCAGCAGAGAGTAAGATAAAATGTATACTTTTTATGCTTTTTTAAAATAGATACCGCAGTACATGTTGAGAAAAGAAGAGAAATATGGAAAATAAACTGAAAGTGAGTGACTTCTTTAAAAAAAAAAAAAAAAAAAAAAAAAAAAAAAGTTTGCAAAGTTGGAAAACACAAAACAAATTTGATCATCATCATCATTCATGATATCATGCTCAAGTAGGCAACGTGTGTATATCCGTAGAGTATCATGCTCTCTCACGCAGTGATGGTGATGATGACGAGTAAAAAGAGTGCAATACCGAAATGTTCGAGAAGCACGAGTGCTCGAGTGGTGTAAATAAGAGGCACCGCCTTTACATAAGATTTTCGAACACGTTTAGGCATGGCATAATAATATATACACTGGTGAGAGAAGGATATTATGAAACTGAAACGCAAAATGAAAAAAATCAGTAAAGTAAGTGATGTAATGCATTTTTGATCTGGCTCAGATACACACCAACGCCCATTTTACACGAGTTCATTGTGAAGGAATACCTAAGGGCGGATGTATATTTTGAAAATGTTACTTAATAAATTATAACTAGATTATGTGTAATATTAATAATAACATATAATTTAGTTTTGTACATGTTTACAAAATGCTTGTCCATCAGGAGCCAGAATTTGCCGAGTGGTGAACGTTAGATGAGCAATGTTAGGAAGCATTCCAAAACGTCATAAGATGATATGCGATAAACGTTTTCATTTCCATAATGCCTAAAAGAAAACCCGGAAGTGCATCACAATTTTTTTCCTTTGAGATGGGAAAAAGGAGGAGAATGCATAGCTGCTATTCTATAGCGTATTAAACTCATTTGTTAAAAGTTCGTCAAGCGAGGACTCGTGCCGTGCCAAATAAGATGAAAGATGGTGCGTGTAAGCAAACAAAACTTAATTGTGCCTTTGGAGCAACTTTGCAGACTAAACTGTATACAAATATTACAAACACAACTATAGTAGTAGAAGAGCAGCTGTAAAAATACAAAAGTATAATGTTCACAAAAGTATACAAGTAAAACAGAGAGATGTTTGAAGCCAAAGAAGCAGAGTGATTAAAATGGTTTATTTTTCCGAATGCCGAAAATCCTCGAGAGAAGCATGCAAACCGTGTAAATGCGTGAACACTAAAAATAATCTGCTTCAATTAGCGATACACACACAAACACTGCTATAAAAATGAAATTTCGGTTTCCAGTGCAGAGGGAATGTAAACACGCGTAAAAAAAAGAGTTGAAACAAAGCTTTTCTGTATGGCATGCAAAACATGTTTGCTGCATTTGCTCTACATAGTTGCCAACGCTTCCTAGTGTGAAATATATTCACTCCTATTTCATTTGTTATTTCATTGCCTCCCTTCCCTCCCGATGTGAAGAGCGGTAGAGAAAGTCGTTAATATTGCTACACAAATAACTTCCGTATTTTGTTTTGTCTTGAACAACTCCTCCAGGTCATCTCATCCTCGAAAAACTTTATCCCTCTCTTATTCTTCACACCAACCAGAAGTCGTAATGTACGTACCTCACAATAATAGTCATCATGAAGCAATCACTGCGAATGTAATATAATCATTATATTATAATGTACACTAGTAATAACCTCATGTTTTCCTTTTTCATTCTTGTATTTTTGGTAGAAAATGACGGATGTAACTCTTGAGCTAGTTTGCCTGGTCATTCTGTCCATTTTCCTTCCACCCTTGGCTGTGTTGCTAATGGATGGCTGCAGCATGCATCTCTTGTTGAACGTTCTTCTCACATGCTGTGGATTTATCCCTGGAGTTTGTCATGCATTGTATTTATTGGTCACCCGAATGGATTAATCTCAACCTGCTAGGAAAAAAATGCAAAACTTTCGTACAATAAATAATCTAATATAAATAATACAACATAAAGACAAACTGCAGTTTCACTTGTTTACTCATTATTTTTCATTCACGCCATTTTTGTGGCACATGTTGCTTAAAAAACTAAATCCGTTAATTGGATCCACACTGTGCATAAAAACGTACCATGCTTCTCATCAAATGCTTTACCCATTTCAACTTTTAACCAGCAGCACGTCAACCCTTCTTCCACAATTTAGTCGAGGAGTCCATGAACTTGAGCTTTGCTGCACTTCATAAAATTATAATGAAATTTACCATGAGATTTTGCTGCAGCATGGAAAAGAGAAGTTACAAAAACTGTGGGTGAATATGTAGGCATTGCATATCATCATCATTTATAATATTAAACATGTTGTGTATAAGGAAAAGGAAAGATCGGTTGATACAAAGTCATATTTTTCCATCCCAAAACGTAATTTTTCTTCTTCCAAATTAAACCCAATCACCAAACATCAAGACAATCAGACAGGCTATAAAGTAACTTGTGTTGTGTTCATATATTGTGCGTGCTGCGTGCGTAAAATATTATTATCTCCATTCTCGCATATATCCATATCCATACACATAATAATATATGGTTATTCTAGCAGTTTATCAGAGAGATCTTCAACAGAAAAACAGATTCACGAGCTACAGAGTATACGCAATCATGTGCTGCGTAACAGTCAACTTTTACATTCCGTTCTTCATAATACGAGAGTCGACTGAAAGACAAAAAGTCAATTTTCCATGATCATCATACCATATGCCATCCTATAAAAATGCACAAAATAATAATAATCATAAAAACGTGCATGTGAGCAGTTGTTGTTGGGAAGAAAATGAGAAAGAAGTTGTTTTCTCGTCGGTTTGATGATGATGATGGGGTATAGTTGAGTTTATAAGATGGGGTGGGATAGCACATTACGTCTCTATTGGAATATTGGAGAGGATGTGAGTAAACAAGTAGAATGGAACCCCATGTGCCTGCCTGCTGCCTCTTAATAGGATAAAAACTGAGAGGAATGTGCATTTTCCGTTTGATGCCTATTAAGCAACGTAACGCCAATTTAAATCNCCCATGTGCCTGCCTGCTGCCTCTTAATAGGATACAAACTGAGAGGAATGTGCATTTTCCGTTTGATGCCTATTAAGCAACGTAACGCCAATTTAAATCAAGTTGAAAATTGAACGTTGTTACTGCTCCTCTCTTTCTACTCGTAGTATAATGTCAGTAACGCACAAATATAACTCGTTTCATCTTCCTTTCATGATATTGCATGTAATATGTAAAATATGATTGTTATTACGATGAAGATGATCCAACTTTCATGTTTTTCTTCTTCCATCCAACTAATACTACCGATACCACTACTGACCTTTATATATATTTCAATTAATTTCCTCCGTCCATGCTGCTGCTGATTGATGGACAGAAATTATAGTCAAGTTTGTTATCTTACCATCATCATAATATCAGTTTTCATATAAACATGATTTGAAATGTTTATAAAAAATGTTACGATCTTACGATATCGTTTCCCCTATTTTCCATCAGCCCCCTCCTCCTCCATAGTAATCTTTGATGGGCTAGCTTAAAGTTACCTCAAACCACGATGCATGAGAACTTGTCATTTTTCATAAATCCCAAGAAGTAAAAAGTCTGGACTGGTTTTTTTAGGTTTGAATAAGTGAGGCTGTTGAATTGTGCAAGGAAAGAAGACGGCATTTGCTCAAAAGATTTTGTTAAAAAAACATACAAGTCCAGTATGCGTGCATGCTGATCATGAAAAACAACAACTGCTCATTATGAAAATGGAAAACAACTAGTTTTTGTTGATTTATTAGAGAAAATGCATAAATATCTGTGCAGATCTGCACATTTTAATTCCAACGATGATGGTTCAGTGTGAAGTGTAATACCCGGCCACTCGTAAACTCAATACTCAATCGTTTTCTTTGTTCAACTTCAAGACTAGAAGGTTGAAGAATGCTCTTCATTTTTCTTTTAAGGGTTTCTAAGTGCATGGATCGCTAAATTACAGTTTGAAGTGAAAATTAGAAGGTTTCTTATTTTAATGTCAGTTTACACAACATACAAAATGAAATAAACGTCGTAGTGTGGAATTTCTGGATACTACGTGATATCGTATACGTGTGGAATTTCAAATTTGCTCACTTTTTTACTACCTTCTTTGACAGCAAGACGTTCTGAGATCTTTGCTAAAATTGAACTTGGAGTGTGCTATTTTTAAACAAGGATATCCATTTACTTGTTTATTTAAATTTCACTCAAATGGAAATACGGAATAGAGGATCGAATGTTGAGACTGTAAATCGTTATTGAAGTGCGAAATGTCATGATCATGATAAAATTATATCAGCAAAATGGTGCAGCTCCTTGGAATTTTGTAAAATACGTCGAATGGCTACATATATATATTTTCTAAAAAAAAGTCGTCTAGTCTGTAGTCTGTGCTATTCTATTTATGGCTTACGGAATAAGTATATTTATCAATCACCCACCAATAAAAAGTATGATTTAGTAGCGTAGCATAAATATATGATAACGGCATCTTTAATAATTTGTGACTTTTCTTCCCATCATTTTCTTGTCAATGAAATATGGATGTTGTTAGTGTTATTGGTGCGTCGTATCCCATGCAATTATTAATACCGCGCATGCTCTGGTCTATTAATAGTCAATCTTATTAATTAGCATCAAATTGTACATATATTTTTCTTACAGCATAAAATTTTGACCTGGAAAGAAAAAAAGATTCGAATTTAATTCATTTCAATTTTTTACGAATGTTTCCGTTGTAAAATGCACATACAACTTTAGTGTTTACATTGTTTACTCATCGTTGCTTGTTGCAATTTGCAATACCCCGGATCAACAACATCTGAAAAATCCTAGCTTGTCGCTGTAAAGCTGAAGTGTGTGAATATAACGTTCTCTGTGTCTGTGTTCGCTTGAAATAAACAAAACGTGAACTGTGACCTCTAAGCGTCGGTGGTGTTAGTGTCAGTATTTATACTAATCATTTAAGTGATTATAACGTTCTCTGTGTCTGTGTTCGCTTGAAATAAACAAAACGTGAACTGTGACCTCTAAGCGTCGGTGGTGTTAGTGTCAGTATTTATACTAATCATTAAAGTGAGCACACTATAATATGTATAGGTATTATTGTTTGTGTCTCCATTTTTCCAGCATGCAAAGCAGCGTTACATACATTTACTGTAAAACACAGGATATCATGATTAATGATTCATGCCTACAAATTTGTGTTATTTACAAATTACAACTTTTAAAAGAGGCGGCTCATATGGAAAACAAGGGACGCGTTTCAATTGAGGAAATTGTGGATTAAAGCTTCATTCGAGCATTTTACAGCTTCATTTGGTTTTGTTACTTCACACAAACTATAAAACATTTCCAATATTAAAATTGAAAACAAAGCATTGCTTTATTTTCTGCTACAATTTATTATTTTTACTATTGAGAATCAGGAGTCCGTACATACATAAATAAGTCTTTATGTTACATGTGCGTCGTCGGTGATACGATATCACTTTAAATTCACGCGACACAGCCAACGGGACAAATAAGTCTTGTATTAAAAAAACAAAAAATATTATATACTTTTTCATGCATTCATTTGGGATCATCATATTTCTCACTAAAACTCTTTATTACGCGACATCATACCATTGTAACAGGTTTCACGTGGATCATGTCTATCCACCACCAAGTTGACTCGAACTTTGTAAGTTTATTTTTATGTACCTACTAAATAAGGCTTCTGTAAATGTACCTCCAGTCAAGTAGAGTTGTAATTTTACTCTGAAAGGACACCCAGCCTTAATCACCAAAAGACAATTTGTTCATCATCACACCACACCATATTTCACCATGATTTTCAGATGACTATGATCAGAAAGGACTTTCAGGATAAAATAGGCAGTCATCATAGGGCAGCAGAATAAAAAAACTGTGTACGTATAGTTGGCATGTTATTATGAGATGAGTAAAAAAAATTGATGGATATCATAATTATCGTCATCATCATCCTTTTTCACTATTGAACCAACTAATCTTCTTCTTTTGGTTTGAAACGATAATCATTTGTTTTTATTATTCCTGTTTATACTTAAATACTTCATCATCATCCAATCCAACCATAAAGCTTCCAGATAATAATAACTGACGACTGACTGGCAGCTATTGTTACTGTTACTTTACCAAACGTATACAATAATAATATGTTATGTAGTATCAAAGTATAAACAATGGACGGACAAGTTTAGATGTTTTGTTGTTGATGTCAAACCCAAACCAAAGTCTAGTTTGTGAATATATCCCTACTTGTTGACAACTTAAAAAAAGTTAAAAACGTATGGAAAGGCTTTAGGGTAAAAAAAGCGTTTGACTACAAAAACTTTACTTGACTCCAAATATTCGTTCGACAACGACAGCGCATGATGATATGGTCATATTTGTATGACATTCTGATTATTATGTGTCGTGACTTTATTCTTTTCGCAAAGTCAAACTTGAGTTTCCAAAACCAAAATAGGTAACCAGCAGAAGAGTGAGCAGCAAGACCAGAACCAAAGTGAAGGAAGACGACCTGACTTGCGATGATGATGCGATAAATAATTATTACTCCACATTTAAAAAAGAAGCTTCAGAATAAAGTTCACTTTGGGAGTTTTGTGTAAACAGCAAAAGAGAAGAAAAAAAAAGTTTAGAAGGCCATTTAGTATTATGCTTGAGTTGTTGTTGTGACCAAGAGTTTATAAATGGAAAGTATATACATGCTGCTGCATTTACAAGTGGAAGTGGAAATACGAGAAGAAATTTACTACTTATTTTTTTGGTGTCGGTGAGCGTGGTGGTGGATGACGTCTTGACTGATCCTCTTGCTACGTGATCCACTACTCCAGTCATAAACTTATAAAAGTTCACGGACTAACAATATAATCCAATGACTCTTCCTAAATAATTTCGTAAAAAATATTTGTAGGTATATAAAAAAATGTAATGTAAAAAAATACATGTAAAAATTTTCATCGTCTGTGTCTGTAAAGCAGACATTATTATATCAGTCACCACATCACATCATATCATCGTCACCACCAAAGACAAATTTTATTAGCAGCCGGAGAAGATCAGATTTCATGTGCGACATTTCACATTATACGTGATGAAATGAAAGAAAAGAATAACATTAACAGTTGCAATAAAATAAAATAAAAAATATAGTGGAACCGTAGTACAAGGGCTATTTTGTGATTTGATCCTCTATTGACGTTCTCGCATAACTTTTAGTATTATGGCCATTTTTTATTCAAGTTCGATATAAAAAGTGTGCATTGTATTTTACGAGTGGCTCCAACTTCCAAAGTTCCAATCCAAACACAATACCAATAACACATGCATAAGCACACTCGAAAAAAAAATCCATTTCCCTTTTCTCATGAGGATTATATTTTCATTGCAACTCCAAACTCTCTTCTTCTTCTCTACTTCTGTCAGAAGAAGAGATGAAAATAAATATATGCGAGGTTTCAACTGAAGTTTTAGTTTATGTGGTGCTGTTGTGGTAGCTAATCTATGATCTTGTATTCTCATATCATCCGATTGTGGCTACCAAAAAAATGGTTTAGTGCTCGGAAGAAGGAAAAAGGGGGTGGAGGTATGCAAGTTGTAGTTTTATTAATGTGTGTGTAGACAATATATGCATGCATTTTATTATTTTTGTCTTCAGAGTCTACTCAACTGCCTGCAATAGGCAATGTCAAATGTAAATGTCAACGGAATGTTCA
>JAITYZ010000090.1:0-10125 GCA_027744595.1 Paronellides praefectus | reverse complement strand
AGATCCTTCCTTTTGCACCTTTTCCTGTGGACAAAGACTTTTGAAAGTGACCCCCTGTAGCAGTAGTTGTAGAAGAGACTGGCACCGGGTCAAGTTGCTGCCCTTCTGGTAAATCCCGTCGTGTCTCTAAAAGGATCTCAGACGCTTCTTCCACACTTTGTCTTGGAGACCTTGGAAAACTGCTTACGTCCACAATTGGTCCATCGGATTCTTCATCTCCAGAATACTCGACTAGAAACAAGTCACCGTCTGCGTTCGTACTTGACTCGACTTCACCATCGCTTCTACAAAAAAAAGTTACACCGTGAATGATTTAAATTTTAGGGACTACATGTCAAATAAAACGATTGCTAATTAACTCACAGAAATTTGACAATATCATCAAAGCATTCATTTCCTTCGGAGCTATCATCTGAGTAAGAACTATCATATTCTTCAACTTCCGATGAAGAATTTACATGTCTTCTTCCACCTCTTCTGTGATGATGATGATTGTGATGGTGTCTTCCACCTTCACTTGTGGATCTCACACAGTCGGCACAAGGACTACCACCACCACTACTACTACTGCTACTACCATCATCCTCATCTGAACACTCTGAGCCGGAAGTTGATTCATTCAAGTTGCGATTACTGGGACGCTGTCGTTTACTAGACCGTTTTTGAAATTGTTTGGGACGGCTCTTTTGAAGGTGGTTTTCTTGTTGCGGTTGTTGCTGTGAAGATGAAACATGTTGACTGTGCTGATAACTCCCTGATTCTCCATCATTTTCTTGCCCTTCGCCAACACCCCGTCTGTTTCTTACATGATCTCCAAAGTACGTTTTACTCAGAAACTTGTTATTGTTCCTTGTATGAAATACACTTGTTGTTGCGGCAGGGGTAGCAGCGGTGGTAATGGAAGCGGATCTATCACTCTTTCTTTCATCACCAGATAAGCAGGAGTCTGAATTTGTACTAGTTTCCGGCCAATCCACACTGTTATCGTACTGAGATTCATTATGATTACGGGAATGTCGATGGTCATCATTATTACTTTTTCCAGTGGAATTGGTTACCACGCGCACACCACCGGACACAACCGAAGATTTTCCATAACTATTTTTATTTGGGGATAACCCATGCTGCTGTTGCACTAATCTTAATTTGCTGGGATTAAATTGCGACGAGGAGGAAGCGCTAGAGTAGTTCCAAAAGTCCACCTCAACTTCATGATGACGATCGCTCCTGGAATTCCATGCGGAACGAGAATGTCTACCTATCACCACTCGTTCAAGACTTCCATTGGAAACGTCCTCCGGTCCACCCCCTCCTCCTCCCAATTTTAGTGCATCTTCCGTGTAGCTTGCGAGAACTTCCTCGTCTTGGGAGTCTTCTTCTGAGATTTTGTACATTTCAGGATCTAGGAGGGCCCTTCTTTCACTCATAATGAAAACCAGCACCAGGGAAAATTTTCGGGGGAGGGATACCACCAATGGGGGTACAAAAAGGGTTGTTATTAATGGTCAACATTAAATTGTATACGTTGAAGAAATCTCCATTGAATTGGTAGCTTGTTAACGGTATCAAGTGTCACTCAAGAAGATAACCCTTCGACGACTTATTAATGGAATGAAGCGTTGGGAGGCGCCGCCTGCATTCTTCTTCACACTATTGACTTGGTTGTTCATCAAAGTAGATTCCTGTAACTTACCCCATTTATTTATCTGTTCTTGCAGAAAAGACACAAACAACAAGGCACTTACACATAAAAAACAAATCAAAGCAGTATCAGCATTTTTTTTATTACTATTGTTACCATTGTAACAATGGCATTGTTGTTATGTTTTTTACGACGATGGTGATGATGATGATGATGATGATGCACGGATGTGAGCTATATACAAATGCTATACATATTACATCCATGTAAAAATCAGTACAAGAAGAACCAGTATTAAAAATTGTCGGTGTTCTGTACCAAGAAGATGAGACGAAGCTCCTGAGAAGAACAACAAGATAGGGGATTTCTTGTTGAACAATGAACAATGCAATGGTCAGCAAGACAGCCTTACAAAATCTAAGCGGAGACACGCACACACAACAAGTACCAGTTTAATAACCTGCTGTTATTTTACCTGCCTGGCATCATGGTTTTATGTTGGTTGTCCAACAGGTTGCTTATGAGGATGAAGTAATGATTGTTACCTGTGTGTCCCGTGGTAGTAGTGATGTGGTGTGGTGGGCACCATGTATCATATCCACATCGTCAAGTCTCAAGAATGATGGTAACCCTCTTATTATTATTTCACCTTCTCTCATGAAAATGTATACAAGTAAGAAAGAAATATATTATGCATGAAAGTGTAATTTCGTCGTTGGTCGTTGTTGTGTAAAGTTGTGTAAACTCGTCTTTGTTACTTCTTCTTACTCAGGTAGACAAAAAAACGACGAAGTAGATTGCATTGCAGTCAAGTTATTTTTTATGCTCGGCTTGCTGAAATCGCTTGTCTCCTGTCATCATAGCTACACAGATACAACAACGCAGTTATCTTACAATCATCATCAAGCTAACGTAACAGAGTGTTGTTGTTGGTATGCCCTTCTGGCCCTTACTACATATTACCAAGCCCAGGATTTTTTTAGATGATTTTACTCAAGTTGCATGATATGATTTCAAATGTGTGATCATATTCGCTTTATGGCTGTTGTCATGGTGTTTTATGACTTGCAAAACTTTAGGTGGTTTATAAAGCGTTTAAAAAAAAGAATTACAAGCATGATAATATGATCTGTGATATGATTATATATCTAATGCAATTTTATGCTTTTTTAAATTTTAGCTTTTCAGTGCAAAGTGTTTCAAAATTATTTGATAAGGAAAACGGTATATTGTGGGTGGCCTGAGGGATGGCGATTGTGCCCTTAAAACATAACGTGTACGAAAAAATCTTAACGGAGATGGCATATGATGACAGACACTAGAAATTTGTATTTTAGAAAATATTTACATATATTATTATTATGATGAAAGTACGTACATATATACATACGTGAATCTTAAAATACAAATTTAACAAAAATATACAATACAATAATACATTATATACAACGTGTTGTAATAAATTGATGGCACAGGTGTACGACATTTATGGCGAATATTGTTCCCGCTTTGTATGCAACTGGTCAATATACTGTTCCGTAGAATTGTCGTTGTACAGCTCATCCCCATAGTCATCATTCAATGTAGACGCGATATCCCCCCGTTCCAGGTTTTCTTCCAAAACTCTTATGGTGCTTTCAGATTTCACCGATGGATCACCATGGTGACTACGTTGTTGTTGATGATGATGATGACCATGCGAAGAGGCAGGCGTGGATGTTTCCAGCGAATTGGTATCCTGATGGCGATTATGGGAATGTCGGTGGTGGTGATGATAATGTTGCTCATTACCGTCTTGATGATCCGTCTTGATGACGGCGTCCGGTGATCTTATTGGAATCTCCGTCTACTCGTTCACTGGTCATCTTAGTGCTACCTTCATCAATACTCATTCCACTGGAATGTGTGGTAGTGAAATTAGTGCTGGGACTGTCTTTACTGGCCATTTGATTATTATTATTATTATTTATCCTGGTATCTTTGTTACTACTTTCGGTACCGTAATCGTAAGCAATATTGCTGCTTATTGACAAGTCATCGACTTGTGTGTTTAACCGGGCTACCTCATTTTCCAAATAGCGGATCCGACTCTGCATTTCCCTAAACTCATCCATAATGGTTTGTACACGTAAATTCAAGGTGGTGTACGCAAGAGAAGATGGAATTGGAGCAGAGAACGGAACATTATTGGCTTCCGGGTTTCCATTTTCCTGCCGTGAATGTACAGTAGGGTTGGATGGAGAGTAGACACTATTTTGGCTGGTAAAATCCTTGTACTGGAATCGATCCGCTGCTGCTACTGACTTTTGCTGATGCAGTGTCTTTTCCAATCGAGATATTCTACGCTCTTGGGTATTCAACCGCTCGCCCAGTTTTTTAAAGGTGGTGCAGTTAAAACATTCTATTTAACAGATATAGATACAATTCTTTTTAAATGCTTATATATCACGGGGGATAATCAAAATAAAATAATATATTTTTTTCTCTAAATGACAATCATACTACATTGTACCATTTTCACATTCTGAGCCGTCTCTTCCGGGACAGCATTTGTACTTGGTTTCCATAATTTTCTTATAAGTGGTAGCGTACTTTGCCCGATAGCCGAGTATCTTTTTAGTGCACGCGTAACTCCCATTTTCATTTCTCCAGCAGATATTGGCCCCGTAGTATGGCTCAGTACCATTTCTCACGCGACAAGGGACAACCTTTTCGACTTGGTAGGGACACCATGATCTGCCCAAGACACAAGACAATTTTAATTACAATTCAATTTTAACAAATTTTAAAACTTGTAAGATGAGTCGTATTTTTTCAAAATCCTTTGTTACCCTGATTGTTGATGCGAGTATAAAGTCCACGAGATGGTAAAATACATGGGAAAAATGTAGAGCGTAAAAAGGAAAAAGTTAAACGAGTGCCCTGTTGTCTTCATTCGGATATCTTGTTTGTCACTCTCTCAACTCTACTAATTAATTCTGACTTTAACAACAAATCAGCTTTAAAGAAACTTTCAATTACCAGGTATACATATACTTACACGTTAATACCTAAATGTCACTATTATTAACTTTAACTGCAATGCTATGTATCCCACTGTTGTCACAACCTCTTCTGTTACAAAAACCGTTCTGACTCTGCTGAATGGATAGTTGTGTTGATTGTGCTGCTCAGAGGTCTCAGGTTTGCTTCCTATGCCATCCATTAACAATTCACCACAACAAACAAGAGATGCTCACAAAACTGCAAATTCTCAAGTGCTTCATGTAAAAAAAATATGTATATTATGCCTAATATTATCATGTTTGGTGAAAAGATTCCTTTGTTTGCTTTTACTTGTCTCTCTCTCTCTCTCCTCTTATTACTCAACTCCTTTTTTTTCCTAAACAGGGGCTATTAACCAGCCACATTATTTACCCATAAAAATCCCACATCATCACAGCGGTCCAACATTTTTTACAACATTTACAAATCCACACGCACATTTTTACGCACGTCGCGTCCAAAACGAAGAAAAAATAGAGGAAACCGGACTGGGCTATTATTATGATTATTGCTCAGCTTTTTTAGCGCTGTTGCTCCAACAACAATGCAATATTATTGTTAGTTGTTATTATTATTGCACACAAATACATACATAATATATTATAACATGTGAATAAACTCTCCACGTAGTTTTTTTTATTTGGTGCTCAATAAAAATAATGAGCTGTGTGGCTTTTCCCTGTGTGTTTTTTATTTGGTGCTCAATAAAAATAATGAGCTGTGTGACTTTTCCCTGTGTGATGCGCTATCATGTACTTTAATCAACAAAAATTTGGCTATTCATTATTAGCTTGCTAGCTCTGTTCCTCTTATTATGGAGCTTCCGAAAAAAACGAGTATTTCTGTGTGGCTACATTTATATTTCTCGTCTTGGTGGTGGTGAGCAAGAGGAATGGTGGTGAGAAGGTGAAGTATGAAATTTTTTATGACACGTTTAACTTTTACCATCACACAATTTTTTTATCACATCAACTGAAGAAGAAGACGAAGAAAGGAACTGCATACGAATGAATGTAATTATCAACTGATTAAATTTTCACACAGTTGTTGATGTGCTGGTTGTGTGTAACTTACAACTTTTTTTTTCTTATCAAACAGCTTTATACGAATGCATGATATAACCAAAGAATAATAATAACGCTTTCATTGAAAGCTTGAGGAGAATGGGTTAGGAATTCTGCGTTCAAGTCTCCACACAAATCAAATTATTATCTGACTTACTGACTGATTGTGAATGTAAATGGTTCTCCGCCACGTTTTCTCTGACGCTCTGCCTGACTTGAAATTTGTTCGATGGCTATAAACAGAGAGAGAATGGAGAGATGTGCAAGATGAGAGAATGAAAGGAAAATCTCATTTACTACTACGTAAATATGTTTAGAAAGTTTTGTGAGTTGGATTGTTCATTTCATCTTCAAAATAATAATAATAATATGTAATGCCGTCGTCGTCGTCCGTCCATCCATGTCTTTTTTTGATATTTTTTATTGAAAGGGGCAACCAAAAGTGGGAGAAAAAAAAGATGAACAAACTGTTTTGTTGTTATTGTTTCATGATTGCACGTTGCATACAATACGTGTAAAGTCAAAAGTACATGCACGCTGCTAAAAGCACAAATCTAAGCCAGGAGGATTTTGGAGTGAAGGTATATAAAGAGAGCTGAGAGAAGAGGGGTCATAGTTAGAAACTCTGATGATGATGATGTATCTCTGCAACAGTAACAAATGAAACTATACATATTTAGACAACAAAGCAGCAATTATCGTCAACAATTTTCCTTCTGATCATTGAATACGCTTCAATAAACAAAGTAACAGGGGAGATGTTAAAGTGCATGTTATACAATAATATGTCCAATATGAAGAAGAAGAAGACTGTTCAGTGTTCAATGAGAATAATATACACAAGTAGGTAATATATTTTTACTTATCATGGTATTCATCATTACTATTATTATGATGGTCTTCACTTCACCATCGTTCGTTGTCAACGTGAAGCCGCACACTGCACTCTCCAGCGCTGTATGAGGTTTCATGGTTCAATAGTTCAAAATTCAAAAATGAATGTTAATTTTGTTTTTTTCCCCTTCTTCTTCTGGTTTGTCATTGAATGGAACGACAAGAGTACTACAACGAAACGAAATAACAACCAGAAAATCTCACACATGCATGACATGAAAGCAGCAGCAGCAGTACAAGTGGAGGGGGAAACAACATCTCGTCTATCACTATTATGTATCTCGTCAAAACTTTCTTTATGAGAGAAAAAGAAGCCTCATAATCATTTCAATTTTTCAGCCTTAAACTATACGACAACAGCCAGAGTCCACATTATACTAATACGGAATTGGACAAAATGTTGCTACACAACTGCCTACTTACTTTGGCATTTTGGTGAACTGCACGAAAGAAAGGGAAATGGAGAAAACGTCATGTCGCTTTCTGTTTATGAAGATTGTCAGATCAGATATTTGATCTTTTCGTTGGAAATATTTCTGTATCGCCTCGTATCCTATCGTGTGATCTCGTGAAAATTGGTGAAAACGTCATGTCGCTTTCTGTTTATGAAGATTGTCAGATCAGATATTTGATCTTTTCGTTGGAAATATTTCTGTATCGCCTCGTATCCTATCGTGTGATCTCGTGAAAATTGATAACCTTTTTTTATTTTTTACAGCACACCATCATCATCACTCATCAGATTGATTTTTTGGTTTGCTTTGCAGTCAAAGTGAATTTGTGCTTTGTCATCATTATTTTTTTCCATTTTGTTCTAGATATGTATGTAAATAATGAACATTTTTCTTCTTCTTGTGTAATGCTGACCAACATCTAATATCAGATTGATTTTTTGGTTTGCTTTACAGTCAAAGTGAATTTGTGCTTTGTCATCATTATTTTTTTTCCATTTTGTTCTAGATATGTATGTAAATAATGAACATTTTTCTTCTTCTTGTGTAATGCTGACCAACATCTAATATTTTATTGAACCTCAATCAGTCAGCAGTATTATCACTCGAAAGACCTGCATGAGTGACCAGGCATGACGAAGACTATAGGGGCACGTGTGCAAATGCATTTTTATAACCAATCATCATTACCGCTTATCAAAAACTTTAAAGCTTTTTTATATAGTCACCACCCCATGCCAAGCAGAGATAATTACTGGACCATATTCTTCTTTTGCTCCGATGTGATCATAGCTATGGGACCAAGTCAAATGCTTTCGCGTTATCTTTGCCCCACACCTTATTATAATTTCATGTTNCAAGTCAAATGCTTTCGCGTTATCTTTGCCCCACACCTTATTATAATTTCATGTTAAAAGCTCAAATCCACATTCTCATTTTAAAAGAAATGTACAACGTACTCAAGTGAATATCGATTAAGAAAAATTAGCATCATATTAAAATCGTAAAATGTCAAAATATCTGTAGTTACAATGATTTTTTTTAAAGGGAACTGCAGCTAATCATGCAGCTAATCAGCTAGCTTGGATATAAATATATGTATATTATTTGTCAAAAATGTTAAATTGTAGCTCCTTTTTGCATTCTTTTTTGTGGGATGAGGATGATAAGAGATGTGATATGACCTGCGTTGATATTTACCTGCCTGTGTAGGAATAGAATGCATATTATGCCAAATCATACCAAACGTTTTCTCGTACAATCTCCAATCTTCCAGGTCCGAAGCACAGTCTTTTAAAGCACAAAAAACAATTTTATTTATTCCATTTTTACGTATCAATAAGAGATGCGTGGGTTTTTGCTTCATTTTGCTTTCGTTTCAGGAGTAGGAGAACTTATTAGCTAATCTGTCTGTTCTCGTCATTCACATCCTTTGAATGACAACCAAAAACATGAAATGAAAGATGGAAGAGAGAGAACTGTACTAATCTCATTTTACCTCCCAAATAAGATTGACTATTATTACCTTTATTAGTTCCAAAATATTAATAGTTGTTGATTTAATACTAATGTCTCAATGAGATAAGCTCATTATCACTCGCGGTCTTCAAGGATAAGACTCCTCTCGCATTAATTTCATCAGGACTGAAACCCCATTTCATATGTCGATTTTCTAAATCAGCTCATGTAATGATTACGTAAGATTTGCCGTATTTTAATTTCAACATCCGTTTACCTTGCTTGTCGTTGTCAATGCCAAACGAGCACCTACCTACCTACTCGTGGAAACCTGGAATAGATTGTAAATCAAAGCAGATTAGCAGATCCAATGTTCATAAATTAAATTACTGCTAGGCAATTGAAGAGCAAGAGGAAAATGAAACAAGGAAATACATCAGAAAATGAAGTGGAGAAGCAAACAAAGAAACCAGCCTCGGGACCTTCAAGAGGAAACCAGCTTGTTGCTTATTGGTTTGTTGTTTCTTATGAAAAGGAAGCGGGCATCAACAGAAGCGCAACAGACAGTAAAAATGAGACTGTTGTTACAGGGGAAAATTGTGATGTGAGGAGGAAAACGTGCAAGTGAACGTGAGAGCACAGAAGAACGACGAGGGATCGATGAAGGACGGAGCGGTTTATGCTATTGTCAGTTGATGCGAAACAAAAATCAATATTTTGGATGAAGCTCCAGCCTGCTCTTGTAAATTGTAGTGAAACGTAATAATAAAAGAGCAACAAGATCAACAGGCTCGCTATTTCGCATTCAACCTTCGACATTAATAACCTGAAGAGAGCACATCATCATTGCTCATATAAATACATATTTTCTTTTCATCCAGTCAAGTCAAACAGTCAAGGTGAGAATCGAAGTGGGAGTTTTGCGATAAAAAGGAGAGAAAATCGGGAAACTGAGCACATTTCTTTAACCGTCACGGCTTTGGAAGAGTATTATATCAGGGCAGTAAAATCAATTTAATCAAACCAACAAAACAAGAAGAAAACAGTCAACTTATTTTGGTTGACATATTTGATGGGAATAAATAGCAAGAAAAAAGTGACACGTCAAAATGATGGAACCAGAACAATGCGTGGACATATTTCCGATGGAGGTTAGAGAATTTGCTAAGTCATTATTGGTGCAGTATTTTAGACGACTCATTTTTTTTAATTCAATTTTGAATGTTTTTCTTTACTTGTGGTTTTCCAGGTTTGGGAGGGAATCATGGATTACCTGTCACATGAAGATCTTCTCGCTTGTCGTGTAACCTGTAAGGATTGGATGCGTCTCGTAGATGACGTTTACGAGCGACAAATTTGGAAGCCATACTTTGCTAAACAACGCAACGCTGACGTGCTCTCAATGTTTATGGTGAAATGCAAAGGCACGCGCTTTACCTGTGCACAAGATGTGGACTCTTTTATTCAACAGCATGATAATTCAGAGGATCTTCAACAAAATCCATTTCTGAATCAAACAATGATTTTAGCCTGCCACTCTGTCCCCCTGTATGCTGATGTCTGCGAAAGG
>JAITYZ010000089.1:0-24722 GCA_027744595.1 Paronellides praefectus | reverse complement strand
GTTGTAGTATGTTACCTACATGTAGGACAGCCACAAACTCACACAAGTAATCAAGAAAGTCAAACTTAAACGAGAAACCAGAGGAGGGACTTTTTTCCAGAGTCTAAAAACAATACGCCTTTGTGTGTGAACAGAGTACGCCCATCCGGTTTATATCCAATTTCACCATGATGGTGAAAACCATTTCATCCACCCAATCTGAGGTGGATGAAATGGTGCACATAGATGAAATGGTTTTGGGGCAATATGAGTCCCATTTGTAACGTAGCTGCAAGCAATCAATTCAAAAAGGCTAAAACAACATACATTCTGTCGAATCTAATGATACCAAATACCAGAAATTGAGTCGTCGAGTATTCATTTTTTTTTTTTAAATAACTGTACGCAATTAAGTTATCCGTTTAAATATTTCGACAATTAATTGTGAAAATGAATCAATATACGCAGATGTGATTGACACAGAAATAGAATATTCTATATATTTGATGAATACATTAAATTGAATATTTATTCAATTTAAATTATTCATCAAATATATTTAAATGTATATATTTTTATTAAATGCAATTTATATTTATAACAATTTTACATGTGTAATTTTAACAAGTGTGGTGGACGCAACATTTTGTTTGTTTTTTTTACGTTTAGGAGTATTTCTTACCATTGTTTCCAAATATTAATTTTTAAAACAATTTGATGATAAGTGAGGTATACGTTGAACTACAAGTAAATATAAAATTCATTGAACAACTGAACTGAACATTGTTGTGACTTGTGAATCAAAACGAATGAATTCCCAAAATGAACCATGCAGGATTCAGTTGTAATAAAAAACCATTCACTGTGCATGGTTTTCATTCCGTACCGCTCAGTTAACTCCATACTATATACCCAGTCACGTGAATATTGCCATTTCGTCCATTTCATCCAGGTTTTTAATTTCATCCATTGTATCCATCCACCCCCAAAACAGGTGGATGGTGGATATTAGGCGTACTCTGTGTGTGAAGAATCATCATGTCACGTCATTCAGAATGACCAAAAAATTAGGTACATAATAAAAAGGTGTACTTCCCTGTCAACACTTTTCCATTGTGTGCTCCATTTAGGAAGACATATAAAATAAATATATTTTTAGTACATGTATCCATTGTCTATCTATTTATTAGTATGCTTTTAGTACATTTTATAAAAGACTCAACACTTTTCCATTGTATGCTCCATTTAGGAAGACATATAAAATAAATATATTTTTAGTACATGTATCCATTGTCTATCTATTTATTAGTATGCTTTTAGTACATTTTATAAAAGACGGAAGCAAAAAACAACAAATCCGTTTAAACTGCGTGATTTCATTGATTATGGTGACCCATAAAGGAAAATAGAACAGGAATCTGCTTGACAGCCCAATTCTAAAAAAACAATATTACACAATCAAGCGGAAGTACTCAAGTAACTCTGTTGAGCTCGCAGGCTCTCATTCCAATTTTCACTATACCATCTTATTATTATAATTTTATTATTGAAAAAATATTTTTTTTTAATAATCAGCTTAAAATTATTTGCACTAGCAATGCTACATCAAGAAAACCAACCACAAAAAGTACTTAAAACTCGACTCGATCAGCTTGTTGTCAATTTATTATGTAAGCAAGTTAAAAGAGGTACATGTTTTATAACCTGGAATACTTCATGTTTTGCACATGTTGCACAAGTGTGGTAGGTTTCAGTATTTAAATCGAGTCATTTTTTTAAGTAAAAAAAAAATAAAAAAAATATTCATCAAATTTTTTTTAAAAAAAGGAGCAAACTTTTTGCTTGAGCAAAACTCGACAAGTGTATACCTACATAAGTTATTGCCTGCGATGACTATGAACGTAAAAAAGCCACTTTTACATCTGTCTGCTCACTACGAATGACTTATTTGAACAAGTCAAAGCCAAGTTGCAACATGAACCTCTCTATTTTATAAAAAAGAGAAATCCTCCCATCTAGTAAAATAATATGTAGTGCAAAAATCCTAGTACTAAACTTTCATATTATGCTATTCTACAAATAGTTTAGTTTAGAATTGTTAATGTTTTTGCGTACCCAGAGAAGTAGTATGATGATGACACGCACAACAACATTATATGTTGGAGAAGCAAGTTCAAATTTACGAAAAAATAAAATACAAAATGAACAAAAGAAAAGGCGGGGAAAGACAAAGGGAACGGAAAATTTAAATGAAATATTTGGTTTGCCTGTGCAAGAAAAAAAAGGTCTAAAAGTATAAAATGCAAAATGAACAAAAGAAAAGGCGGGGAAAGACAAAGGGAACGGAAAATTTAAATGAAATATTTGGTTTGCCTGTGCAAGAAAAAAAAGGACTAAAAGATGCTGTGCTGAGGATGATGATGATGGAGTTGAGGTTGAGGTGATGGTAGACATAACCGTTATTATTATTATTATTAGGGAGGAATGTGGTGCAAAATGCAGGCCCAACAAAAGAGTGCCGCTAGAGAGAAAAGAATGCTTCATGTCACCTAAACTTGATACCTTGTGGCATCTTATCATTTTTCTTATCTTCATGTCGTCGTCAATGTGATGATCATGATGATCATTTGACAGAGCAGAGGTCTAAAAAAATTCATCCTTCCAAAGATGCAGATGGCACCACCACAAACCCATTTTCTCGAGAAACAACAAAAAAAAAACAACAACAACAAAAGAGGAGGAAGAAGAGGAAGGGAGAGAAAAAAATATATTGGCGATTGTAAAAGAATGTCGCGGTGTCTCGAAGGAAACACTAGGAGGCAAGTTGCAATTTAATAGTCAAAGCCCTGACTCTGCTCACTTGGTGTACAATATGTGCTGCTATTCCTTATTACATTTTCAATTTTTCAGTGGTGCAGTCTGCTGTAAAGAAAGTAGACACATTACATTATTATATATTTGACTATATAGCATATAAATGAATGTGATAATGTTCTCCCTCCCTCTCTCTGCCTGACTGTGATCATGATCATGATAAATACTCGCAACTGTTTTTTGAACACACTCTCACTCAAGAAAAAAAAGTTACACTCTTTTTTTTATTTACAAAATAATATATTACTATACACCACTGCTGCTTGCGCTGCTGCTTGTTCTCCTCCAAAAAAAATGATATGAGGAGGCTTTGAGGATGATGATGACGACGATCAGGATTCTCGATTTGTAGAATAAAAGTTGAGTAGAAAAAAGGAAGGAGCAACAGCAAAAAAAAAATTGTTGGCAAAAATTAGAGTAGAACTGTTTACGAGCATATCATATAAATATATTGTATTTATATTATGCCTGTTACAAATTTTAGCCAAGTTGACGGTTAGTATCAAGTCGAGAAAAGAAAGAGTATATTTTTTTGTAAATGTTGGTAAGTATAATGTACATACAAAAAATATATAACAATAAAAATATAAAATATATTTCTTTATAATTGCAAGAAAAAAGTAGGAGAGCAAGTAATAGAGACAAGGCAGCAAATATCATCATCATTCTACTACAACATGCATATCAAATGGGGAAATAGGAAATGTGCGCTTATAAAAAAAGTTCACAAGATCATCAGATCAAAAACTATGGAAGACGCACAAGGGATTTGTTTCCTGTGATCATGGCTCTGTGTGTGTTGCTCTTGTGTTTCTCAATTTTTCCGTACATACTTTGTTCAAAAGCAAACTTGTTAAAAAAATATAATGTAGGTATATGTATATACATATAGGTATATATACTATACCTAGTTATATATATCATGGAATCAGAGCATACGGTTACCTCATATCTACATACTTAAATACGTTTATTTCTCTTCATACAAAGTAGGAAAAAAGTAGGAAGAAATAGAGTAGATCGTCAACGACTATAAAAATGCATGTCGTGTGTTTAGGTATACAATGTACGTGTTATATAGGTGCATATATATATACCAATATTATATATACATATATATATTATGTAGATCTATATTTGAGTTGAGTGTGCCGTTTTTTTTGTTTCTTGTGTGTGCATGCTGCTAATACTGCATGCATGCCTGCACCTTAAACACAGTGACAGAGCCAAAGCGAATGTGACAGTCACTCAGAAAAGCGGAGTGAGACAGGGTGAGAGCAAGAAGAGAGGACAAAACTGCCAATATGCCGCATTTGCCATTATTATTGCCATGTGACAAAAAAGAAGAGACAGAGAGAAATAAAAATAAAGAAGAAGGAAAAGCCTATACAAATTTTTTTTCTCTCTCTCTCTTTTTTTCTTCTCTTTTTTTTCTGCTCTTCAGTATATTTCCTGCTTGATTGTATGTTGTAGTTTTTGGTATCGCGGATATATAATTCGGGTGAGAGAAACTGTGAGTATTGGCAGGAAGCACACACGGGAGCAAAAATAAGAAGAAAAAGATGATGGGAAAATACAACTTCTCTCTCGCGAGTCGCGTCTCTCTCTCTCTCCCTTTTCGCCGCTGCTGCTGCTGTTGCTGCTGAGAACTCGTCTCTTCCTTCAACCGAGAAAAGCTTTAATATTATTGCTTCCCTTCCTTGCCTGCTGGCCTTCTTCGCTGACTCAACTCTTTATATGCTTCCCTCTATTTTGTATGTGCGAGTTTTTTTTTGCTGCTTCAACTGCTTCTAGTTGTAGTAGTAGTAGTAGTATGCATGCTGCTATTACTTCTTCTACAACTACCGCTGCTGCTATTGCTGTGAATTTGGTGGTTTGGCTTGGCTTGAGTTTGATGGTTTTGTTGAGTGTGTGTGTATCTCTGTTTTTAGGTATATATCTCTGTGTGGACTTTTTTTTTGTTGCATCTTTTGCCATCCTCTCGTTTTCTAGTCTCGTCACCAAATTTTGCCTTTTCCCTTTAACTTTGCTATTCTCTCACAAACTCTCTTTCCATTCCCTCTGCCAACCTTACAATTTTCGCAGAGAGGAAAATACGAAAAAAGGCTGTATATATACAGCCGGTGCAGTCTCTCTCTCTCTCTCAGTTAAGCTAGCACTCTTACTCCCGCTTTTCTACTATATACCACCAACATCATCATCCACCACTGCACACTCTACCGCCACCACCGTTCCTTTTCCTGAGTATACTTGTGTGTGTGTGTGTTTGTGTATGCGAGTGAAAGATAGAGAGTCTATCTAGCCATCTACACAGAAAATGTGTGTAGTATGCAATGCAATGCAATGCAATATTGAGAGAGGAAGCAAAGGAAGACGACTGAAGGGAAGAAAAGGTGAATAATATGTGTGTATGTTGAGAGCATGTTGAGAAAAAAATGTGTAGAGCGTCCTAGTCGCGATTTCGCTACGAACCTGTGAGCACCCACATACAAGACACACACACACACACGAGCAAATATGCGAGCACCACTCAACAAAGTCATTTTCCCTAGCTTTCATAGTCCCTGTAGTCATCCTTATCATCAATTCTTATCACCATAACAATACTGATTCAAAAAGAAAAAATCAAGTCAACTTCAACGGAAAAGGAGTCAAGAATTTTTTTTATAAATTTAAAAAGAAAGTTAATCCGAGGTTGTTTTTTTTAAACTGTATTTTATTTTATTTCAAAAGCCATGGTGCTGGTGGGTTTTGTTGGTTGGTTGGAAACTTGCATTTTATTTACCTTATCACCGCAATATATAAAATTGATTGGTGTACCCATTTCAAATATTGTTAGTTAATCCGTAGAATAAAAAAAAATAAACCAAAGTTTGAAAAAGTGCAAAAAAGTGAGTGAAAAGGATATAGCGCAAAAAGGAGAAGAGCGATAAAAGAAAATAATGCGGTGGTGGATAGAGAGAAAGACAACCTGTTATAGGATCCGGGAAACGTGGAAATTTACGTAGGTACTTTCTTCCCCCCGTTTTTTACTTTTCAGATGAATTGCTTCGCCGTTTGCTTGTTGGTGGTGGTGCTGATGGTAGTGTATGTGGTGGCAGTAGTGTACAATGTGCTTACCATCTATCAATGCAGCCTGGAAAAGAACAACAAATATCTAAGCTCATGGGGCATTGTTTGCAGCTTTGGATTGTTGGACACATTCCTGATATGTAGGAGTGCTCCATTAAAATAAATAGTGGCTATTGTGCTCTACATAAATATAAATGAATGTACATAGATATTAGTATTATTGGTGTGTGTGTGGTTTCATAGTTTCCTACAAAATATATACAGTGAGATGGACACACTCTACGTGATTTTTTATCCGTAAAACTTTTTTTTCTTTCTTTTCTTAAAACTCTCTCTCTTGTGTGCCTCTCTGTGTCTGTATCCAATTGCTATTCTCTGGCTGCTGTCGTCCAGCCAAAAAAAAAATAAAGTAACGAAATTAATTGATGCATCTTGTGTAACTCTGGAGTGAGAAAAAAAAACTAATGTCACGTACAGGATGTGACTCGTCTATGTACTCTACTCGCGCTCATTTCCCCACCATCCAAACTTGTAATGATGGATCATGCCATTATCATCAAAATGGTTAAAATACAGACACCAATCCAAATCCAAAAATAGAGTGCGTTCATTATCTTCCTTTTCCTTGTGACTGACCTGATCACACCATTTCCTAGTATCTATCGTCCCATAATCATTATTATTTTATTATTATCATCATCATCGTCGTCATCATCATCATCATCCTTTTTGGGATCGGGATTTCAACGAAAGAGACCGGTAGTTGGACTGTAGCTTCCCGTCTTTGTCATCCTTTGACAAGTCTATTAAAGCCGAAAATTAGAGAGGTGGACAAGAAGCTTAGCGGAAAATGACTCGTGGGATGATGATGACTATTACGACGATTGGTTCAAGTTAACTGGAAAAGATATCCACACCAGCTGCTGGTAAAAAATATATATATCGGTGGATGTTTCTGTAGAAAAAGGAAGAAGAAGAAAAAGAAATGTACATTGGGACTTTTTACCAATTTGTTCATCATCATTGTCACCATTCAGAGTTGCGATTAGTCCATTTCCTGTCTAAAGGCTAATCCACTAATTACTATTTTGTAACAGAGGAGGGATATAAGAAAAAGAGTGTACAACTTGCAGCACGTTTCCTCGTAAAGGAAGAAAGAAAAGAAGAAGAAAAAGAAGAGAGGCGAGAGTGAGATATAAAAAAAGGAGAGGATTGAACAAGAAAAAAGAAAGAGACGAGCACAAAAAGAAAATAATAATAACAAGTTGGGAAACCGTGAAAAAAAAGTTTTACTTTTTCATTGTGGTTGAGTGACAGCGTTGGAAGAATAAAAAAATAAGAAGAAGAGTTTTTACGAGAGAAAGCGAGACAAGATGAGTTTCGTTTGCTAATGTAATTGAATTAAAGTAAATATACACTTGGAAATATATTTATTTCCATCATCCGAGAATATTTAAATACATATCTCTGCCAAAAATAAATAAATAAAAATAGTAAAATAAAATATTATACTACTCAAGTCACTGGATAAACACACTGCAAATCCGCAACAATGTAAGGTAAGTTGCAAAAAAAAAACAAAAAAATATATTTTCTATAAAAAAATCTTTTTGCTTTTTTACCATCAGATTTGCTAATAAACATAAATACTTGCCTTACATTATTATTATTATGGCATAAAAGTATAGGGCACATAAACATATATCTTCTTCTTTTTATTTAGGAAATATAAAATTTGGGAAATAGTAAATTTATGTCTTTTGTTTCATGTTGTGTCTGTGTTGCGCCGGTAAAATTAATGAGTACATCACCGGTAGGCAAAGCTTTAGCAAGCACTTTGCGATTTATCATCAGCTCTCTCTCTCTCTCTCTCTGGCTTGCTTGCTTGATGTCTACAACAACATTGCACACGAAATAAAAAGGGACAACGGTAATAATCCAAAGTATGTATATAACATATATACAAATAAACATATATACACATCTATAATATAAATAGATGGTTGGAGTAATAAAAAAAAGTTGTGCGTGTGTATAAAAATAATATATACTTTTGTATGTATATTTGTGTGTGTAATGTGCAATTTCTTTATAAAAGTTGGTTTTTTTGTGTGCTCACAATCTGTATAGAGTGTAGTAGTAGTACACCAACAAGTAGCACATAAATATTATACACGTCTCCCTTTTTTTTTGAAAATCGTGCAGAACAGATTTATTTATTGGAGAAATAGCTGGATACGCTACATTTAGCCGCTACCTCATTCTCTCGCTTTTCCTCTTTTTTTCCATTCTTATTTTTTTCCTAGTTTTCCGTCTCTTTCGCTATTACTCTCTCTCTCCCTTTTTTCAAAAAAATAAAATAATATTATTGTAATGGGGATACGGGATACATGATATGAAATAGACAAAAGATGTAGAAAATAATAATATTGCTACTCAAACAAGCGTGTATTCTACAAATCCTATTACTTTTGCTTGCTTTCTACTGCTGACCCGTTATTGGTGTTATTAGTATTATTATTATTATTATTATTATAAAACTTTTTTTTTTCTACTTCCTTCCTTCTCAAAAAAAATATTTGTGCTTCTAAAGAAATAAGAAAAGTATAACATGACGATTATTATTTTACACAGCAGCTACTATTACTCTGTACCTCTATCTCTCTCTCTCTACATGTTTATTTGACTGTTGGCGTTATGATGCTGGTGGTGATGATGATGGCGATACTTGAGCACGTTCACATATACCGTAAAACCTCTAGAATAAGCAGCTGCTAAACCTTGAAACTTGAATGTGAAATGGACTGCTATCTTTAGAGGACTGCTATTTTTAGAGGGGTGCTAAAGTACCAAAACAGACACCTCAATTGTTTTTAAGATCGTCAGTTTCTTCAAATGCTTAGTAAATTAAATGGTGTATTTACAAAATAATGTTCATTACAAAAAGGAAGTGTTAATCGTCATCGTCATATACCACTATTTCGTTTCAAAATACTTGATCCAAGTCCTCTTCTATAATTTGAACCATACAATGTTGTTTGTTTTGTTCAGAAATGCAGAAAAATATATTACGGGGCTGCTATCTTTTAAAGGGCTGCTAAAAATTGAAATATCCCGCCTGTAGGGACTGCTATCTTTAGAGGAATGCTATCTTTAGAGGGCTGCTTATTCTAGAGGTTTTACGGTATATACATTTACAGATATACATACATTTTCTACGACCATATTTCGCTTTTCCCCATTTTTCTCTTCCACTTGACTTGATGCGCTCAACAAGCGGAAGTAATACGGATCTAATAGGTAACATCGTCTTCGCTATCAACATTTTCCAATAAAAATATAAAAGTATTGATGGGAAAATGTATCGCTGTCTGTACTCTATAAGATTCTGCTACATGTACTCAGGCAATTTGCACAATGCAATACGAAAGTGTATAGAAATTGGAATATCTACGCACAAAATGAAATGACATATGAAATTGTAAATTTGCATTCAATTTTTTACCCTGTCCTCTAGCATCCCCCATCGTAATAATAATTGTTGCAAAAATACATTTTCAACAACAATGTATACAATTCGTTTTTTCTTTGATCATGTACACTTTTGCAACAATATTCTGCCTGGACCATAGGCGCTCCAGTTGGAAGTTGGAACCACCCTCGCGTCGGGCATGCTAGTACTCATTATTACCATGAATTTAAATACATTTTTTATTTGCTAATTTTTTAAAGATAACAGGCAGGTGTAAAGGGTGATTGTTTGCAATAAGAAAACTATAATATGACGTCTCCTGGTTCTGAGAGAAAGTCAAGCTTGCAAAAACGAGAGAAAAACAAAAAGAGCTATGAACAACCCCAAGGGTTATTTTCATATTGATCTACAAGTTTGTATTCTGCAAAGCTTGATAGGTCAACAAAACGTTTACATACGCATTAACGGAGTTGTACATAACTGCCAGCAAGCAAAACTAAAAAAATCGTAGAAACTTTTTGATGAAATTCCGATAAATCTCCTATTTTCCTATTTATGAAAATTGATGAAATGACAGTTTTAAGTTGAAAACATGAAAAAGACTATGAAGATTATGAGGGTTTCTCAATTTTTGTTTGAATTTCTAAAACTTTTTTTGCTCGATAGTTTCAATCTTTTTGAAAACTATCTATTTTTCATGTAATCTACTGACAAGTTACACAAAAATACAAGATAACCAAACTTTTGAAAGAGACCCTTTCTGTAAACTGAATGGGTTCCATGCACATTACATACGTACTATTCCACGCCACCATATATTATTCGTTTTTTTTGTTTGTAGAAGATGCATGATAGGGTAGCCTGCCTAGTTTCCAAAATGAATGGGTTGCTTAAGCCAGCAAGATTTAAAAAATGGGTGTAAAGATGGAAAGAGCGATAAAAAGAGAAACGACACGGCTTTGTAAATACAGCAACCGCAGTACACAATGATGTGTTGGGTATTTGTGAGCCATGTCATGATGATGACGATCATGGTGGTGATGATGATGTGTGCTAAAAGTTGTGTGGCATTTTATTGGAATGTTTTTTCGATCTATTTATTGTGTGGCGGCGGCGGTGGTTGAATGAACGAAGAAACACATAGCGGTCGTTTAACCTTTCGTCCTTTTATCCCATTACATTCAAGTCGCAAGTTGTCTTTTCTCTTCCCTTTTCTCTCCCTTTCTTTCAACTTGAATGGATGTCTATGGCATGGCACAACAGAAAGGAATTGAATTGACGATCTTGTGTGTGTGTATTTCCTTCCTTCTTTCCTATTCCTCACGTTTTTTTGCACGATCAATCCTATTATCAGCGAAGAAAAGATGGATCATCAGTCTACCGGAATCAGAATGATGATCGCTATCCCTCTTCCAGATACACTTTTATACATATTGCTTTTTATTCAAACGAGAGAGAGAGGAGAAAAGAGTCCTTTCCGTTGGTTGGTTTTGGGTGGTGGGTGGTACGAACGACGACGGTACGGTGGTAAGAGAAACAGAGTTGCTTTTCGGATGGTGTGGATTAATTAAGAAAATGGAGAACCCCAGCGTGGACTGATGTTGTAATGAGAAGATATCAATCTTTTTTCCCTCTGCAGCAATATTTGTGGTCTTGGCCAGGGAAGATGAACACCATTGCTCAGTGCACATGAATTGCTCCACTACTGCGGTAATGAATGAATGACCAGTAGTAAAAGGTACACGTTTATATCCAATCAGTCATTCAAGTAGCATGGCATGACACCATAGCAGATAGCAAAATACACAATCACCTTTTATTCAGGCAATACAACTGCACGCGGCAGAAACAACCAATGTACAAAGCCTAGACCGTTTTAGGGGCCTCTCACAATTACAATTGTCGCAACATTCCTGTTCAACAAGCATAACTGCATTAAAAATTAATGAACTACACTGGCATTTTTATTGATGCATAATATATAGTAGTGCCGGTGCCATGGATTTTGGTAAAAGGATAAAAGTAATTAAAAAAGTATCATCAACGAGTCTGATATAAAACGTGTGGGTATAAGAGCGCGATAAAGGACAAGGAAGTAAAAGATTGAGTGCAGCTCTGATTGGAGAGGAATGTGATGGAAAAGGGAGCCCAAATTGATGGATCATGAGTTGATGATGACGCATTGACCATAAAAAGTAATCTATACCAAACAAGCTTACGCATGGCCAATACAACTACTCTGAAAAAATTAATTCTCATCTTAAAATATGTCGTTATTTCTGTGTTGACCTTTCCTTATTTTGATTTCTTTCATTTTCCATGCAAAATTATGACTTTTGGTAACCACTTCCACTGAAAGCTATTATAGCTACCTAATTTTAAACGTGATTATCAGAAGATCAAGGAAATATACCTACGCAGTCATTTACAAGGATGTTCTGCCAATCTGCTCACATATTTAACCGGAAACAGGTACGCGCTTCATGAGAAAGTATCAGGCCCTTATAATTTTTTAGCCCTGAGGGTCAACCCCCAGGGATTGGGGTTAAAAACCATTTATGTTGCAATCATTACATGACTATTATTATTAATTATTATCATATAATATTAATAGCTAATAACAACTCCTAAGTAAGTATTTTGAAATCTCATAACTAGCAGTCCTTTAGCTTTTTAAAAGTTATTTTGAACTTTGGAGCAAATAAGAAACACGCATTATTATAAAAAGCACGTAAAGTCAAAAAAAATACCCTACCATTATTATTATACTTGGTACTTGTAAAGTTGAAAAAATACACACGACATTCAATAGTGCATGCAAACTATTTTGTATTCTCTTAAGTGCGCTCATATATCTATACATTTATGTAACTTGTTCCCATTTCCGGTTACTGTTATATTCACGCCTACACACTCGCGGCTCATGTCATTAACTCCAAACTTTACCAGTAGAGTCGCGCCTCAAAGCTAAGAAAGGGTCAGAGAAATAATGATAGGAACTCGCAATCAAAACACCCAATGCCGTTGAGAGTTGGTGTGTCACGTTGTACTTCAAATAGAAGCATTAAATAAGGAACGATGATGACTTGTGTGTTTGGAACCAAGCTCAGCAGCAGTCATGCTACTCAAATTACATTTTCCTCTAAAACTCCAACGTCGTCATCATCATCATCACCAGTTGCCATTTAGACTCTGCTACTGCTCCTGTTGTTGTTCTTGTATGTGGTGGTGTATGACTAGCAATAATCATAATGACACGGTCATGATCGTCATCATCATCATCATCATTGCCATATAGTCGTCGTACAAATTGTGTACTCTTCTGTTCTATTCCATATGCTGCTGCTACAAAAGAAACAGCTTCCGCTACTACTCCAATTTTTTTAGACTCGCATCCAAAATTCACAATCCGTGAAATGCTTTCCAACAAGAAAATGGGGTGTTGTTGTAGCAGTTGAGTATGTAGTGCATGTCATCATCATCATCATCGTTGGTGATGATGATTGAGGTTGAGTGAGATGTGATGTGTGGAGGTATATGATACAGCAAGGCATCTCTCAAAAAATGGAATAAATTTATTATGTAAAATGATGTACAAGTCTTTTTTTACACGCCACAATGACACGTTTGGGATTTTGTCCAAGTTAAGCTGAAGAAGAAGGAAAAAGGGCTGCGGATGAAAAAAAAAGTAAAATCCAATCCAACTTTCATCCAACGTTTTGTTTTCTGACGACTTTGTTGATGATATGATGAACTACTACACAATATGGCACATATCTACATCTTCATTTTCTATAGTTTTCCATCGAAAAAGGGATCCAGTTGGTTATTATAGAGCGGAACACGCCAGAGAGGATAGAAAAAGCGGGGCTATATGATGTGTACTACTACTACCACAACTTGCTGAACAAGTAGAGAAAGTGCTCTACAAAACTTGTATCATCAAAATCATCATCATCTCAAAATCATCATCATCATCATGAAGCTGTTGGTGAGGATAGCATCACAGGAGGATCCATTCCACCGTCAGAGAAATTTCCATTTCATTCTAAGCATCACCATAATAATAATAATAATAATAATAATCAGAATCACGCGGATGGATGTGATGATATGATGGCGGAGGTGGTTTAGTAACGTGGGATGTGCCTGGAGCAAAATTTATTTTATTTTAAAATCTCATACGTGGCAGTTGAGTAGAACCACAATACATGAATACATGAAAAAGGAATCAAAAGGAAAATGAGATAAAATAAGTGTGTAAGGTTATATGAAGTATAGAATAATGGACGTAATGAGGAGAAGCGGAAATGAAGGAGATGATGATGATGGTGATGGTGATGCGATGGAGGGAAAAAGTGAAATGCGCGTAGAGATATATAAAAATAGCATAAATAAATCAATGAATAGACATGGATGGATGCTGAAAGTTTTGTCGATGGAGGGAAAAAGTGAAATGCGCGTAGAGATATATAAAAATAGCATAAATAAATCAATGAATAGACATGGATGGATGTTGAAAGTTTTGAACTTTTCTGAATTATTATCTGCACAAGCTAGGATTGTACCTGTGTCCCTGATTGCTAAAAAAAATCTGATTAAAATTAGTTTTTGTTTGTAAATTGAGAGTGAAAATTGTATATAAATGTATGAATGTGTATAGTTGTGTCGGAACGCAAGTAGCTACACATATTATTATGGAATCTGGCTGGATGATGCATTGGAGGTGGCAATGTGCTGGCGAGTAAGTTTTTGGTTTGTGTTACACTTTTGTCTCATGTTTTTTCTGCTCCTCTGCTTGCTTTAATAGCTTTTTATTGATCCGATGATACTTTTTCAGATTCTATATTGCTTCCTCAACGTTATTATGTATATGGCCTGCTGCTACAACTCGTGCTAAATTAAAACTGTGTGGAATGTCAAACAAGAAAATGTCAAGTGCAGACTCCCTCTTTCCCATTTTCTTTCCTTCCACACAAGAGACACACACAACCTCTCTCTCTCTCTCTCTCTCTGCCAGACTAACAAGAGACAGTTAAAAAATTTCCTTATGACAAACTTTAAATGAAACTCTGGTAATAATATTGTTTCTCGTCAGCTCTATTTCATCATCTGCAAATCTACTTTGCTTTTTCTTTCTTTCTTTTTTTGCTTGTCTTGGCTGTCCTCAAATTGGAGTTGACAAGCTCTTATAAAACGTCTGTACTTTCTTGCCATTTCTATTCCTCTTGTCAACACGCACATCTTTTTCTTCTTCTTCTTATTTTTGCAATTATTTTATTAACAATGGTGCCCAAATCGGAATGAGTTTTTGTTTGGTTCAACGAAGTAGAAAAATGTATAGATTGTTCACAAGCACACACTTCAATAAATGTTGCCACAAACAGAACTTTAAAATACACACTATGATATGCATAAATACCTGCTACAAATGACAACAAGTAAAATACAATAATATTCAATATTTTCCAAAATATTGTTGGCGGGTATGAGAAAAAAAGATGGATTCTTCCGTAAGACTGCTACTCCTGCCCTCTTATTACCTATTTTTACGTTTCCGATGAAAGGGCATTTACCTACATATGGAGTCCATATATTATGGACACATCAGAATTAGTGCTTTTTTCAACTAATAAGTAGCAAGGGAAAGAAATAAAATATATATATATTTTTCTTACTCATTTCACTGTATTTTGCATTGGCATAAAATAAAATAGCATGTTGAGGGATATAATAGGCTTTGCGTGATTTAAACGAATTAGTTTTGATGATGATGGGAAACGTGTGTACTATAAATACAATATCCTCCACGAAATACAAAAATACAGTGGAATATTAGGCAGGCATAGTTTTACATGGTTTCTTTAATTCGCAGAAATTACATGGTGGGTACACTCTAACATAAAATATATTATTGTATTTCCACATAAAGTAAATAAATAGCCATACGAAATACATTGGAAAAACAAAAACATGAAACAAATTTGTATGTGTGCATGTTTGTATGCATTGCTAAAGGTTGTAATTTTGTTTTTGATACGTTGGAAAATGATGATGATGTGCTTAAAAAATATGGACAACCTAAGAAACCCCCTCTGCAATACGTAAAAAATATATACATTTAATTTAATGAAATTTGATCAATGCAGTGGTAATATAGTAACTTGTATAAATGGCCATAATGTTTCCTAATTTAATACATAATAAAAAATGCTATCCTGCACATATGCCGGCATTGGAAAGGGAAATATTTGGAATAAGAACATGCGTTTAGTAAATACGTATCATTCTTCAATAATTCTTCATGATGCACACAGCATGCAGTTATGTAACATTGGAAACATTTTATTTTTATATCATCATCAGTTCATTTTTGTTTGTTGGAATTGTTCATTGTCCTCACATTTCTGCCTCTTTTCGTTGGAAGTATTATTTTTTACGGGAGCTACTTAATATTCTGGCCAAGTAGAAGCAAAGGGGTTGCTGCTGGTTTGTAGATCTAATCAAGAAAGTACAGACGCATTGCAGTTGCTGTGTTGGCCATGCGAGTAAAAAAAGAGGCAGTCCGCAGTACAAGTAATAAGTAAAGTAATAATGCAACTATCAAAACAAAATTTAAAACTTCTGGATATCCCGGATCACATATGCATATGGTGGTGGTGGTGGTGGTGTTGATGATGAAGATAAGAGATGATAATTTCAAGACAGTATTCGCTTTTCAATTTGACTGGTTCATACACACTGGTGTGGTCTCTCTCTCCATGTCATTACCATCTGCAATATGTACAATAAATAGTAGAGATCATGGTTATTTTTTTGTGAAAAGTTTTAAGAGTAGGCTCCAAAGCACAAGGCGTAAAATATATTTTGTAGCAGTTAGCTTCATGTGTGCACTTTGAACAGTCACCACACACCAACACACTACAGGCAATTGACTCGCCTACCATGCTTCTTTGTGCAGTTTTAACCGGTTTTTAGTTGACTTGTTTATTTTCATTGAAAGAAGAAAAAAAGCGAGAGCAAGAATAATATGATCGTATGAATTTAAAGTACAAATATGGTAATGCATGAAATGAGTAAAGAAGAAGACGTTGGAAGGGTAATAACCGTGGCAATAATAATAACAAGGGAAAGAAGATGGAGAAACAAAAATAAAGTTGCTAAAAAACTCTTGTGAAGATGGGAGCAGAAAATGCAAATTTTATTGACATCTCTTCCAGAAGAAGAAGAAAAAAAAGATGTTAAGAAAAAGAAGTCATTTTTGGGGAGGGGTATTAGAGCGCAAAATACAACAAAAAAAAATAGGGAGAAGGAGGGTTGGTCGAGGGAAAGGGTTAAATTCATTTTCCAGAAAAGGCATCTGTTGTACAAATTTTTTTTTGGAATGACGATCATGATTAAAATAGGATGGTAGCAAAAGCATATTCCTTATGACAGTGCTTGGGGTTTTATTGCAAAACTTGTGTATTTTTCTTTGGATGGTGGTGGGAATTGTGATGTAAAATGTGTAAGAGATGTAATAAGTAGAGAGATGGTGGTGGTGGTGTGACGAGACAAGGACTTTGCTTCTCTGATCATCATAATCATCATGAAACAAAATGAGAGAAAATGGAAGGCAGTAGAGTAGCATCATTATTATTATTACGATTATTATTGCTCCCATTACTTTGCATAATAATAATAATAATATGTTGAGCGTTGCGTTGAGAGAGAAAATTGTGCTTGCTTTTGACTCTGATGATGTTGATGATGGTACTGCCTCATCATCATCATCTATACTTCCATTCCACCAGCATCTCATATTCATAAAGACCTAATGTACATTAAATGAACAAAAAAAATGTACATTTTACTCCATTTGTTGAAAAGAGAGAGAGAGAGAGAAGGTCTGGTGGTTATTCTGGAGAGTTGAGAGCGCGATGGGCAAGTGTGAGTTTTGAACTGAAATGATGATTATAATATTCCTTCTTCTTCTTCTTGTGTGTGTGTTTAAGAGAAAAAGAGGAAAAGTGTTTTTGTGTCTTGTTGAATAATGTATTTACTTACAATGTATACAGCATAGCATTACACATGTATTAACAATGAGTACTTGGAAGAGAGAGAGAAGCAGGAGAGCACCGGATGCTTTTAACACCAAAACAGCAAATGGGAAGAAGAAAAGAGGAACATGAGAAGAAGATGGTAGTAGTGATGATGGTGATGATGATCATGTTGATGGAGATAATAAGGCTAATGAATAAAGTACTCTACATTTATTAATGAGTATATCAACACGAAACATGGCACAAAAGATAGGATTGAAAAAAGTTAAAAGTGATTTCTTTTCCCCTTTTTCCTTTACTCCCATTCTATTTTTTCTTGGCAAAAATTCAAGCTTTCTCTTTGTCTATTTTCCAAATTTGTCAACTACTTTTTTTTCCTCATTATACTTTATTTGCAACGCTAATTTGTCACTTTTTGGGGCTTTTGCAAAAGAAAAGAGGATAATGGACACAAATTATAATAGTTATGCTGTGTTGTTATTGTTACACTTGAACGTAATATTTTTTTGTTAATGGGGGCAACGTGAACATTTTTTTAGTGAAAATATTTCATAACATTAAAATAAGTTTATGTTTTACTTCTTTTTTTTTGTACAAAAATCCCATCTTAGTTTGCTGTAGTGTTCAAATTTTCGTTTAAGAAGAAAACATATGGGCAAGGTAATTTGTTTGAGAGAAAAAGATGGAGAAATAAAGTAATTTGGCTGATGATGATGGCTCCCCACAGATTTACCATTTGCACACACGTACAAAAAGGCATAGAGAGAGAGGCTAGATGGATTCCTTTATTCTTTATTCCAAAACTTATGCTTGAGATGAGACATGATGAGAGAGAGCACACAATAAGGTTATCTTGATATTACCTTATGAACAAGACAGTGATGGCTTGTCCCAGTATAGCTGCTCCTATCTCCTCTTATATATTATTATTATTATTACAAAAATCCTTTCCGCCTTCTTCCTTTCACCACTTTCTCTCCTTGAAACAATGGTGCTTCCAGTATTAACTCTAATGCCATTGTTATAAATTTGTAATGAGTGCGCAGCGCTCAAAAAAATGACTTTTTGCTTTTAAAAAAGGGAATAAGAGAGAAGGTTGGAGAGGAGGTTTGGAGAGAGGCTCAAGATAGAAGTAATGAAAATATTGTACTACCTTCTTCATTTCTGCAGCAAACCGACAAGCCCACGCATAGATATAGAATAGCTACCTATTTTTATATATAAACTCATCAGATTCAAAGTAGAAGAAATAAAATGAACGAGTGCAATTACACTCAAAACTCTGTGAAAAAAAAAGATTGAAAGTTTTAAAAAGTCATTATTATTCTCTTCTTTCCTTCTTTTGTGTTTTTCACACACAAAAGTAGTAACACACGTAAAAGCTTCACTCTTTTTTTCTCCGTCTCCTTCTCTTCATTTTCCTTTTAATTTTCTATTATTTTATTCCTCTTTTCCAGCACGAAACGTTTTCGTTTTAGCCGTACAAAATTTAAATATAATTTTTTTCCCTTTCTTCCTTGGAAAACAGAAAAAAAAATCTCAAGTTGTCAGAAGAAAACCAGAAGTCAAGCGAGTAAGCTTTGGTTTATTTTTTCAGTCTCATTTCAAGTTATTCTTTGAATGCATAGGAGAAAGGAAGAGACTGTCTTTGATGTTCTATCTTCTTCCCAACATAACAACACAAGCAGCAGTAATAGAGTTCTTAAAAAAACCTTTTTCTATAATTTACTGGTGGAGTTAAACCACATAACACGTACTTCGGTATACATACTTGTATTACGGCTAATTATAGTAATCATGCTCAGTCAAGGGGGATGATCATCATGATGCAGAAGAGGAAAGAAAAGTACCAAAAATAAAAAGTCGAGAGAAAAAAAAAGTTTGTTGTACAAAAGAAACAAGCTTATTTTCGTTGCTCATTCATTCTTGTCATTGAGAATTTCTTGGTTTTTTTCTTCTTTTTTCCCTCTCTTTCGCTATTACTGTAAATCGAGCTTGTTAAATGTGCACGCCTTTTTGGACCTCGCTTTATGCATCCATGCCTTTCTCCCTCAACAAAACAAGCAAAACGATCCTCTACTGAAAATATGTGCATACATTAGACCAACAAGTGCAAATATGCAGGAATAGGCGGACTACAAAATTTGTGTTGGTGCAATTAGTCGAATCATACTTCTCGTCCATTTATTTGATAGTCTGATGTATCTATAAAGACACCATCCTAAAGTTTCTCGAGACATTTTTGAATTCATGTCAAACGATTGCAGGAAAAGGAAAGTCATGTGCAAAGTGAATTTTTTTTGCCTCTTGAGCAAATCTCAAACTATAACTGTACAACTATGAATGTGTAATGAAAAAGATGATTCGTCTCAAATTGTGCGGCTGTCCCATCTACATATTTATTCATTTATGTTGAAAAAAGGCGAAACTTTTTCTTGTGGAATTTTACAATAATACCTAAATGTAAAAAAAGTTGTTTCGTTGGAGTTGTGATTTCGGAAAAAAGTCAAAGATGAAAAACAAGGTTGTTTTGCTGTTTGTTTTCTTTTCGTTATCTTGATATGCTTCATTGATATGCCTGCTCCTTGTTATAAATGCATATGATGCACTATGGAAAGAAACAAGAATAAATGAAAGTATTATCGGAAGTCTCAGTCTCATTGATATGCCTGCTCCTTGTTATAAATGCATATGATGCACTATGGAAAGAAACAAGAATAAATGAAAGTATTATCGGAAGTCTCAGAGGATCTGCAGAAAAACAAAACTAAACTGAAAACATGCTTAAAATAAAATATGAGGCTGTGACAGTGGTGTCGTATAGCATGTCATTTGTGTTTTGTCCTTGGTCGACAAGTTTCAAACTTTTTTGTGGCTTTTGTTTTATTGATTTCTCTTAACTCTTTTAAAACTGCCATTGTTTTTATAGCTCACAGAAAGTAAATGCACGTTGAAGCTCTCACATTGCATTCCCCCTTTCTTTTTGGCAAACCTGCAAAAAAAATTCAATTTTATCCCAACAGAAGCCCACGCAAAACGTCCATACCAAGCCAGCAAACACCTGCATTTTCTTTCCTCCCACTGCTTTCCCCATAACCAATTCATCTTTTATGCTGCAGTTATTTCACTGCTGCTTGTGTTCCATTTTTTTCTGCATGGTTGACTTAAAATTAGCTTTATTATGTTATACCCTCACGTAAACACCAAGCCATTATTATTACAGGAGGACGATGATGATGATGGTGCGCTGTTGTCGCCGTAAAACTAGGCCATTTCTCATTTTTCCTTTCACTTGGCTACATACCTACTACCATACTTTATCCTTTGTACGTCAATAATAATAGACTTATAAAAAGCTTTATACATTTAACGACATCCACCTTCAATAATTGCCAACGTGCTCATTTTTTTAAGCAGAGAGAATGCTACAAAATATTTCAAGTGTATTGGGCTATTTTACTGCTGTCCCTTTTTCTTCCTGTAAAATTATTATCCTTTCTACAATCACACGCTTTACAAAAACAAAACTTTAGTGGAAAAATATTGATTATTATTATTATTATTATTATTATTACACTGTCCGTTCACATTTTGCACAGTCAGAGCACAGACAGATTCAAATTCAACCAGTCCTCCTATTGACCCCGATGATGATTAGCAATAAGATTGGCGGATCTTCCTGGAACAATACCAGATCTGATCTGATTGTGAGTTTGTTTCTTGTTGTTGTGAAAGGCCCGCTCCATCACTACTTCTTCCACTTACCTTTTACATACAGGAATGGGGATAAAAAATATAAGGATTTTTTCTGTTCCGGTTTTTATCAAGCTTTCCCTTTTGTGTTCATTCGGCAGATGGGTCGTTTAAAAGAAACCTTTCTTACTTTTCTTCTTCCATCTTTTAAGTTGCTACACAATAAAATTCCATAAAGAATATCACCAAAAAAATGATATAAAATGTACACACCAGATGTATATTTATTTACGTGTTATTTATCGTAGCCCAACAGTCAAGCATGTAGCACATATTACTCGCGTATACAGCTTATTTTTATCTGGATTTTCATTCAATTCCTTTTTTCTATTCAATCTCACCGACATGAAGAATAGTAAAAATATACACAGGTGTAATACCAACTCTGCACGTTGTTGGTAGGATGTAAAGAAGCTTATCAAAAGGGATAACGTTTTTTTTGTTTGTCATGTGTCTGCTGCTGTATATCATATCAAATCATGCCATCATCATACAAACGGTGAGTGCCTAACTTGTACTTACTTTTACACAACTGACAACAATAAAAGAATCTTCAAAGGCATTACCCTGCATACCAAGTTATCATATACAGAAATACAGCACAACATGTGTATTGCCATCTACGTCTTCTTGATGGGTTGTATGCCCCGACTTTCTCCAAAAAAAATAACGTAAACCAGATTTTTATGGGGGAAACTGATAGTTCAAGTTTGCTCACGTTTACATTTTTTACACATACCAACAGAAAACAGGCTCAGAGCAACTTTTTTTTTTCCCCAAAGAAATACTAAAAATTGAGTTTATATTTTTGGCAACATATTTTTTTCTCCTTAAATTTGGTCAGATTTTTTTTTCCCTGGTCGAGTTTTCGACAGTCAATTTGGCTCTCTCCCTTTTTTGAAGATGGAATGACGTGCTAATGGGCTTACAGTATAGAGGAACGTCGACAGAATCCTAAAATATATGGGGATAGGCAGCATGAGGAGGCAGGCTGCGGAAATTGAAACGTAAGGAGGGAGAGAAGCGTAGATAATGGGGGGAAATCTACAGGTTTTTCACATGGTTTACTTTTTGACGTTTTTTTCAGCAGATAATTCAATGAGGATCATTGTCATCCAATCCTAGGAAAGTTGTCACTCAGTCTGCAAGACTTTCTTTCTTCTTGTAATACAATACGGATTAGTGTCTTGATTAATGTCATGTTATTGTCCTTCTTAGTTACAACGCCATCGTCATCATCATCATCCTGAAACTTGTTCCTGCCTTTTTAACAATCAATAAAACTCAACTTAAAGGCATCTTTTCCAGCTTGAGTAGATGTTTTTGATATGCTTTCATACAAAAAAGGTGCCTGAAGAATGAAAATATGAATGCCTATAAATAAAAAATTTCCTTCTTCTTTTCAGAGTGGAAATGGTATACTCAAAAATATTTTTTAGTAATGAAAAGCTCAATTTTTAAAGAAGGATGGGAATGATGGTGATGACGTAAGTAGTTAGAAGGAAGGAATCTAATTAACTCTTTTTTTTTCGCTTCTTTCATTTCATCAGCAAACACTACACACACACGCTCACACACACAAACGAAGAGCAACTCATACCGTTTTATTAAAAATAAGCTGTCGCATTGGCTGTTTTCGATCTCAACATTTTGAAGTAATAAAGTGAAAAAGCATAAAAAGAAAAGGGAGAGAAAGATGGAAATAAGGAAAAGATTTTTGTGATCTTTTCCCTTCAACTCCCTTTCTCCCTTTTCTCAACAAATCCATTCATTTTAGTTTCCAACCAAGTCTTACATAAAAAATAAAGTCTCTTTATTACTTCTTCAGCTGAAAACTACCTGCCTTCCCAAAAGTAATATATATTATTATTTTCCCCTGTGTAATCACTTTGATATCCTTACCCAAAAGGATATGGGATGCATGGTAAAAGAAGACTGAAATAGGGAGAGTTATAGCGAATGGGTATGAAAGTTTATGTAAACTTGTCTATTTATGTATATCCATGATGCCTTTACTTGTTAAAATTCGTGTTAATTAAGCATATATATATAGTGTGTGCACAATGCCCAAAATTGGAATTTCTTGAAGAAATACACGTGATTGAACAGGGAATTTTTAAGAAATTGAGACGATATTATATTAATATATATGAGTATGCATACAAATTGAGTTCCTTCCTGCCTATCAATCCCTTTTTCTCTTTAATTTACAAAAAAATGTGGGCATACATATTTTCTGTTTTCTACTGCGTAAATTGTAATATTATACATGTGTGTACGCGTGTGCACAGTGTCTATGTATGTAAAATTGGGTCACACACTTGAATTTGTATTTTATCGTTAAATTAGTATAGAAGAATAGTGCAGAATTATTCTGTCAGAATGCAGAACAAACAGCTTGCTAATGGTAAGATTTACCTTGAATAAATGTTTGCTTGTGAAATTTTAAAAGATTTAAATACACCTGTGTTTGTTTCTAAGAGAAGAAAGAGTCTGTTTTCTTTCGTTTTACGAGTACAAAATACACTATAACAGCTCTCATATAACAACGTTAAAATATTAACTCCACACAATTATTTTTTTACAAGATCAGATTAAAAAATTTCCACCATAGCAAAACAACTCAATGAAGTGATAACTATTTAAATTGGAGTTTTGGATTAATTACTACACAGTTGTATCACAGAAGCTTCATAATAATAATAATGTATGTTGTAGGTGGGAATGAATAGGTATCTTTGAAGATACTGTTTCAAAAAAACCTAGACCCTATGTTAATATCCCATTGGCATCCTCCACCGTCTTGTTCTGCATTTTCTCACATTTCTTTTTTTGAATGGCAAAGAAAAATACCTACACACGCTACTTCCTAAAACATCATCTTGGAACTCAAGTGTATATGTAGTGAACTAACTGCATGCATATATTTTACTGGAAATTTACTCGGGTTGCACTATTGTTATACTTTTGGATAATATGACCACTGCTACCTCTACAGCTACACCACCAAGGAACAAGTACCGCAAAAAGTCCATAATTTATTTGCTTTTGCCAGTTTCTTGGAAAGGGCTTAAAGTACAACTGGAACACAAGCACAATAATAATTCTTTCTTTGCCAGCAAACATAAATACATAAAAAGACATACGGAGAGATGGGTAGTAAAAAGGATTGTTGGCTGTTGGTGGTGGTTTTTTATAAAACACAAGAGAAAATGGTCTGATCATCTGATATGTGGAGAAAAAACAGCTGAGTCTTACGACTATGTACTAAGGCCTTCTCCAACCAAAGGCATCCCCTTATCCCCTGAAATCTAAAGCCATTTAAAAAGACAGATTTTTTTTACTCTAAAAAATGTGTGTGGCTTGGTTGGTAGTGTCAGTATGACCATGCAATATATTTTTCATTTGAAGCCGAGTACTATACGGATAATGAATGGATGGAGCAGTGTACTTGGTTTTATATTCAAGGATAAAAAATTGCTCTCGTTTTCATTTATAATGGGCTAATATATCTATAAAAAAAGAGAAAG
>JAITYZ010000088.1:0-23588 GCA_027744595.1 Paronellides praefectus | reverse complement strand
GTAATTTAGAGGAAATGTGTGATGTCTAGCTGACTGAGAAAAAAGAAATCCGTATGAATTTTGTGGATTGGATTGGATGAGATGGAAAATTATTATTTTTCCTTTGTCCTTAAAAAAAAAGATCCCTTTCTGCCTTTTCTGCAATATCATACGTTAATACGTTTACCAGTACAGTTCAGCGTATGCATTTATGTACTTATTTTTACGTACATGCTCTACACTGCAAAACACAATGGAAACTAAACCGTCTTATTATGACATAATCAGCGAAATTATGGCCAATGGCGCACAGCGTTTTAAGATGACAACATCAATTAAAAAGGCATACAAAATTTCGTCGATTAAATCGGTTCTTTTTAAAACATTTTAAAATAAAATTGTCATAACATTTCGTACAACTTTTTTGTTTTCCTTTCATAAAACATGCACTGCTTTTATACTATAAATAGGTATACTCGATGCTACTATAGCTTCATACATGAGATGAGGCGACAGAAGGATTTAGTAAATGCCAGAATATCCAGTACAGTCCAATGTTCACTTTGCGGATCTTGTACTTGTATAATATCAGCTTTTCTACAATATAAACTTTTAAAAAATCGGATATAAAATCCCATGAACCAATACGCATCACCACATCACATGCACCAACAGACCATAAGAACGTAAACTAATAAAACTGCTGTTTCGTTCCAAAAAAAAATCGTGTGTAGTAGTACCCAAAGAGAAACGAGATCAGCTTTGACTTTCTATCTGGGCTCTGGACAGGAAATTCCACACAAAATTGTCATACATCCCATTTCTTTCACATAAAAAATGTAGTAGTACCCAAAGAGAAACGAGATCAGCTTTGACTTTCTATCTGGGCTCTGGACAGGAAATTCCACACAAAATTGTCATACATCCCATTTCCTTCACATAAAAAACACAAACAGAAGGAAGAAAACTGGGTAGTAGCAGAGAAAAAAGAATTATATCCAGACTCTGATCAGTAGCACTCTTCACGAAACTGCTGGACAAAGTTTATAGAGGCCAGCAAAAAGAAAAGAATTTTATTTTCTATTTTAATAGCTTTTTACTATTTGGCTCGGTCAATGACCATTACTGTTACTATTTTTATCATGTCATGTACACGACAACACAACATAAACCAACAAGACAATACGGAGAACCACTTTACAGATTCAGGTCAGCAGTAGCAGCAGATTCTTAGAAAAAAACAAAAAACAAAACAATTTTTTTCCTTCCAAATAAGAATAAGATCCTCGTTATTTCAAATGGACACAGATACTGTGCGTATACCTATTCATTTTATTTACTTTGTATCAACAATCTAAAAAAAGTTCTTTTTTTGTGAGTCACCAATCCACATTAACAACACATAATGGAGCACACCAAGCAGGATCACATGCCAGTTGCCACATGCCAATGTAATAAAACACATTCTTCTGACTATATTTAAACTGCTCGCTCGTGCTAGCTTGCTCCAACAGTCATCAAGACAAAAAAGATAATATCATGCATCAACCTTTCAATTGCATAATAATAATGGTTGACAATTATTGTCTTAAAATGTAATAATGTCTATTGTAACAAGAAGGAACATTTTTTATTTATCACAAACATGACTGCAACAGAAAACCCCAGTGTCAAATGGACTCACTTTCTATTTTTTGTTGGAAAATTTGCACAGATACAAAAAAACACAAAAGCATTATACTGCAAACCTCATTATCAAGAAAATTACTCACTTCATGCTCTCTCGCTGTAGATGAGAGTAGGTGGTTGTGGGTACTCTAGCGTTACAACTTACAAAAGACTATAAATACACACTTAGATCACAATTTTGCGATAACAACTTCAACTAATGTAGTGACAATAATGGAGGTTCTTATCTCTGACTGCTAGTTAGTCTAAAATAAAACAAACTTCATTTGCAGTACAACAGAAAGACAAGTAACAGCAATGAAAACAAAAAAAACCGTTCTGATTTTAAAGTTCACATTAAAAAGGGATGATAATGAATCCAGAAAGACAAAAGCGTCTAATTTCACATTTAAACGAGGAATACACCATGCAGCAGCATACCACTGTCAACTGTGACTAAAACTGTATGAAAATGGAAAACACTTTTTCAAAGAAAAAATCGACATTGAAAACGACATTCTTCATGATTTTTTTTTAAATAAAGCGTCTAACGTAACAACAATGCATAGGTATGTACGAATGATTTGTAAACATTAGACACTGATTGTGACGACGAGAAATGAAGCTTTACCAGCATGCAATCTAATGGCATGTTCATGAAGAAATACGTCAGTCAAGTCAAAAATAAACAGCACAAAAAGGGTAGAGAAACTCTTAAAAAAGGAGACTCATGATGATGACGAAGATAGTGAGAATGGAGATGATGATGATGGTGATGAGCATTAAGCCTCTTACTCGTTCTCTACAGGCTAATTTGCATGAACGTAATACAAAACAAAGCATGGCGAATGTACAATAGATAGGCATGTTTTACAACGAAAAGGATATTAAGAGGCAAATACAGAGATAAAAGCTAAACAACAATTCTCATCATCAGCAAGTGCAAGTGCCTACCTGTTGGGGAAGAAATGACGACCACGGCGACGGCGACAACAAGATAACAACAATAACTATGTTGCCTGTGCTTTTTAAAACGTTCTCTTGTTGTCTTCCTCTGTATATCCACCTATATTCCTCTCGGATAGTGATGGTCTAATGATATAAGTATGTACAATATACACGATGGTGTGGTAGTAGTGCGTGTTCACAGTTCACTCACAAACGACGACGATGCAAAATGCACAACAATTCTGTTGTTGTTGCCCTTTTTTTTGCAACAATCGCAATCAGCAGAAAATACAAACAAAGAGGCAATTTTCCACGAAACTGTACTTTTTATATCCATCCATCTAGCTGCGTGAATATATAATGGGCATGCATGTGTATTTTTAAATAGATTTCGCACATGTTTGAATGTACAATTTGCATATGATTGTTTATATTACCACAAGCGCCACCAGCAATTATTCAGAATTTTGTATATAAAATTGTTCAGCTCATGTAGAATGCGGTGTAATATATGTGGTATATAGCATGTAGGTATGTACATACATTATATATCCTGATATCCTTCTCAACCTGTGAAGCAAGTTATATGTAATTATTATACTGCTCTACACGGAACAAGAAATCAGAAAATTGCTCCATCCGCTTTATCCACTAATCTTACAGTTTCCGTGCAATAATAATAGTATGATATATTGGTATACTTACAGGTACCTCCATCCATAATATATATTTTCTTTATTACATATTTACTACAAATTGCTCTATAGATTTGTCAAGAGACATTTTTCTCACGTCGACGCTTAATAATTCATACGCACATACCTACATGTCATTACTATAGATAAATATGTATGAATAGCAAGTGTATAGCTATCTTTCAAGTTAAAACCTCACTCAAGTTCTCTTCCTCTTTAAAAAAAATAAAAATCACTCACGTTTAACGATACCAATGTCGTCGAGGAAAAATTTATGGTGGGTTGGTCGCTGCCACCCACCACCAACCAATTTTCATTCCACCTGTGCGCATATAATATACATGCATTTTGTATACATCCGCAGCAGTTTATACCAAATCAAGTAAGTAATTTCAGATTCAGTCAATTATTCATGATAAAGTAAATGGGAAAGCTATCATCATTTCCTTATTTTGCCTGTGATTACGGTCTTTATTTGAAGCTGATGCTATTTGTAATTTGAGTGTAAATAAGTGTTAAGTAAATTTTGTACGCTTTTTACATTGTGGCATAAATATATACTTTGTCTGCTTGTTATACACTAATGTTGGCTGGGAAAACAAAGCGTTTTTCATTTAAAATTCATTTCAACAACCAAACGAACTAGCCGAGTTGGCTGAATTATTAACATAGACTTTTAGCAACTTTGACTCAGCTTTTTTTGTGCTTATAGCCATTTCAAGTAACTTTTTGTAGAGTTCATTCAGACAAAATGTAAATAAAGTATTAGTCTTTTGCCTTTTCGTTTTGCCCAGCTTTATTTATTTTTAACGAAAAAGTGGTTAACAAAAAACTAAACATGCATATCTACGTAAGTGGAGTAGTCTATTTTTTGACAACACAATTTTAAAAGCAGAGAGAATGGAGTTGTTGTATTGTCCCGAGTCTGGAATATATGGCAGCAGGGGGGGGGGGGAATTGATGATGTTTTGATAGAACATGAAAGCTTAAATTCGGAATGAAATGTATGACTCCAGCTATAAATATACTAGGCGCACATCGTACATACCTACCTACTATTTACATACTTGCACCTAAAATGTTTTACAAGCAAAAAAATACGATAAGACTCGCTCTCTATTTATCTCGCAGCCAGCGAAACCGTTTTGGTTCATTCATGAATGAATGAAACATTTTGCCGAGACTATATGCAACTCTGTTGGAATTTGGAATCTCTTTCCAGCTCCAAGTTGGAGCCTCCAACCATCACAAAATACATAGCAGTTTTACCGTGTGTCTCGTTCCCGTATGAAGTAAGTATGCATATTCTATTACTTGAGTTCTCAAAGTTTTCCAGACTTTAGCTGTTTAAAAAGCTGCTGATAAATATTTTTGTGATAAGTGGTAGCACAATTTACCCCAGTTTTGAGTTTTCTCCTTATGTACTTATATACATTCGGAATGAAATGTATGACTCCAGCTATAAATATACTAGGCGCTACACCGTACATACCTACCTACTATTTACATACTTGCGTCTAAAATGTTTTACAAGCAAAAAATACGATAAGACTCGCTCTCTATTTATCTCGCAGCCAGCCAAACCGTTTTGGTTCATTCATGAATGAAACATTTTGCCGAGACTATATGCAACTCTGTTGGAATTTGGAATCTCTTTCCAGCTCCAAGTTTGAGCCTCCAACCAGCACAAAATACATAGCAAATTTACCGTGTGTCTCGTTCCCGTATGAAGTAAGTATGCATATTCTATTACTTGAGTTCTCAAAGCTTTCCAGACTTTAGCTGTTTAAAAAACCTGCTGATAAATATTTTTGTGATAAGTGGTAGCACAATTTACCCCAGTTTTGAGTTTTCTCCTTATGTACTTATATACATATATATTTCAACTTTATAAATATGCATTTACTTTTCTACTCTCCCTGTTGTTGTTCCCCCGCTTCCATTGGGAAATTATAGCAGCACAAGTCAAAAAACTCAGTCTGACACAGCTTGTTGTTGTGGATCGATAATAAACGGACGAGCTTGGGACGTGCAGAAGGAATAAAAATGTGGATAAGTGAAACTAGAGCAAAAGTGTACCAACCAGCTTTACTATGATATACTATAGTCATACATCACAGGCTGTTCCACAAACAAATATAAAGTATGGTAGAGAGAGAGAGAATTAGCCAATACTCTACCAAAATATAAGTAAGTCGAGTAGTCGAAAGAAAAGAGAGAAAGCGAGATTTACTTCAAGTTTGGGATGGACGGCTCTTCTAAAGCATGAATGTTTACTATATAGACCAATTGAATTTTACCAACAAACAAACGATGATGATGATGATGCAATTGAAAGATATAGAACATAAAAAAATTTGGTATTGGTTCGGCTGCTTTGATGTATAAAAGGATAAATAGAATGGGGAATGAATGTAAGGGAGAAAAAACAGAGAGTGAGACGAGAAATCTTAACTGTCAGCACCAGGACCAGACTAATATTTTATGGATATCTGGCCAAAATGTTGATCATATAGATAGTAGACACCACCATACCGCAATGACCACTAAACCATACACTACTACAGTGTAGTAGAGTTACTGAATGCAACGCCTAGTAATAAGCCTATAGTATTACATTGAAATCAAACTGTAGGAATTATAGAGCGGTAGAGCAGTGCGCTAGAAAAGTATGTGTATAATAATAATAGTGAAAGAACTGAAAATCAAACACGAAAAAAAAATTGTGTCTGCTTTTTGAGTACCTCAATTGATTCAAAATTCAACTAAACAGAACCATACAGAGAACAAGATCCGCATAAACTGGAGCAACGCGCACACACAAATGAAGAGGATTTGCTGGAATGATTTCACTTGAATTGGTGGTGGTGTATAACGGCTCATTACTACAAATTCGATTATGCCGATAAAAAGTCCCTGGCGTGTTGTTTTCATAATTTACCGTTCTCAGTTCACCTAAATGGGCTCAATCCATCTGCCATTTGCTATCCATCCAGCAGGAAAAACACGAAGGAAGTATCGCAGGCCTAGAGAGAGAGAGAGAGAGAGAGGGAGAGGGAAAAGAAACTTCAAACAATCAAATCAAGTGGAAATCTTCGTGTCGTAAACTCTTAATGGAAAGGAAAAGTTTTCCCAGCAGAGGAGGAGAAGGACATTAATTCATCATTAGTGTGCAGTATCGAGCTGGTCACGATGATCATGATCAACATCATCAGCTTGAAGAAATGGAAGGGAGATCAAGAAGAGTAGCTGCAGTAACAAAAGCGCTTCATGACGAAGCCTTCATCATCAGTAGCACCATTATCTATCTGTTTGGGAATATCCCAAAATCCAAAAGTAAATGCCTACGTTCAGATCGACCGACGTACAAAGAAAAAAGTACCTACGTATGTGTATGAGCAGATACAAAGCAAGAAGACTACGACATGATGCAGTGAACATTGCAAAAATCAATGTAAAATGTAATCATATATTATACGCATGTATTTCAGAAATTAGTCATCCTGTTTGATAAATTGAGAAGTTACAATTACAAAATCATTATGAATGATTCATTAAAGATACGTATAAATTGCTGTATAAAATCTATGAAATAGCAGCGATTTCGAATTTTGCAATGACGCCAAACACTAATGAATGGCTAATGATTGTTGAATTGACATTGACGCTAGCATAATGTGCTACTATTCTTCATATTTATTTACTTTATTTACAGCGAAAAACATTATCAACAAGGTCTATTCACTATTTATCAATTTTCCTTGAGAGAGACCGTCTTCCTGGTGCAGCCATTAATAACATTATATCCTATGGAAAAGGGTTGCATGTGTGTGTACCTGCTTATTATATCCGCAAAGTAGCGATAACTTTTGCTCGCCAACTTGACATTGAGCTTAATTGTTAATAGGCAGAAACCAATTTTTTTTGTAGCGTGTATGGGCATTATGCTGACAAAAGATCAGAGGACAAGGAATACTGACTTGATTGTCCGACATGCATGGCTAATCCAGTTTTTTACGCGCATGTTTACTCAGTTATCTAAATCAATTTTATGGTTAGAGATATATATATGCGCGTGGAATGTATGTAGGCATGTATAAATTTTCAGCGAAATACAAAAATACACACATGAATGATTATGACAAGTAAAGGAGCAGCAGTAAAGTGTGGTGCATTATGTAGGTATTTTAATAGCAGTGGTGTAACATGTAGGTCAGCACACAAGAGTAAAATTGATGGACAAGAAATAAGAAATGAAAGCATCCAGCCAGAAGAGAAGAAAAATGGTAGGCAGTAGGCAGTAGGCACGAACGGAAATGAAGGATGAAGCCAAAGAGACTTACGACGAGCTGCGGAAAAATGTAATGGAAAATGGACATAAAAATGAAGATACATAGTTTTCAAGAATATTCCATTAACATAGTTCCAGAAAAAGACTGAGCTCTTTTCTAAAATCAAAATTCAGCTGGTGATCTTTTGTGTTATGATTCATTCATATCCGGAAAAAGATGAGTGCACCATAAAAAAGGGCACAATCAGTACAAAGTGCTTCCACAGAGAAGGATAATTGGCCCCATCACTGCACTACCTCCATGTTATCAGTGTAATGGAATCCATTTTGACATTTTGTTTAATTAAATATTATCGCACCTCTTTTGTACAAGGTAAAATAATTATTATAAGAGATAGGCTTTGTCACAAGCAACAAGCAATTTTCCCGACATGAATACGAAGCGTAATCCAATTTCCTTTTGTACTGTACGTGCCTATTAGAATTTGAATAGGATTTCAAAATAACAATAAACAAAATAATAGTAAGTTTGCAAATCTGCAAAAGAATCTTTTTTTTTACTGAGAATCGTAAAATGAAGCGAAACTGTGTGTGAGCTTATTTATGTGTTTTAAATGGATATTGTAGTCAATAACAGGGCAACAATGCTTTTGCAGTCACTTATGTCGTCTTGAAAAGTACTAAAAAATGCTATAAAACCCCAATAAAATTTTGAAATGACAAGTATTCTTCAATAAATTACGCGCATTTACAGTTTGTAAGCTTGTCTCTGTCTATTTTAATAGACATAATAATAGAATGTGATAAAAAAACCTGTAGTCGTATCTAACTTTTAACCCTTTTTCAAAGATTGTATAAAAAACTATTGTTGAGGAAAATAGCGTACAAAATTGAGTCGGAGACAAAAATTTATTTTAATACCTGTTGTTATCATCACATCCCATCATCTTATTATGTAGCATTAAAAGTCATCATCAAAAGTAGCAAACAATTTTTTCTTTAGTAAATTACTGCCATCCTTTAGTATGTAATAAAAAATTATAATAGGTTAACTACCCAGTGAGCAATCTACGGATATAAATTATAAACTTAGCTTCCTTTTAATTTGCGCAACCTCCGCTGATAAACCGGATATACAGCACATAGCTTTTAATGGCCACGCCGTGATTGTTAGATTTTGATATTAAAAAAACTTATTCTTGTGTGTTTATTGCAATAGTAGCCTTAATTTGAAAATCAATTATTCAAACCAAAGCACAATTGACAATCATGCATTTTCCCCACTGATTGTGAGTTATGTTATCAGCACAGGCCTCAAGCGTTAACTTTTATCAAAACTAATTTGAAGAAGGAAACAAAAAATTTCATTCATTCCGCCGTTTGAAGTTGAAAGTTTTTTTGGTCTGCTTAATATTTCAACAAATATAAACCTCAATTTAATAATAATATTTTTTATCATTGTTCCACTTTGTTCCCATTTTGATGGAAATTGGGATACGCGGTGTATTTTATAGCTGTGTGCTGCTATATAACAAAATGTAAATGAGATTATTCTTCACAAAAAAAGTGGAGTAAAAAATCGAAATGGTTTGATCAATGTCAGCTAGTTATATTATTAAAGAAACTTTTGCTCTAAATAATATTATAATGCCAACATGCGCCAATAATAAAGTCCCAACACAATACTCGCCTGTCTGCTTAGAATGAATGTTGAATGTCATTCTGAGGTCTGGTTACTTTGATGCTGGATTATTATTTGTGAACACCAAAGTAGAAGTCCTATAGAGATCATGTGGAGATGAAATGAAGGCAAAAGTTAGAGTAAACCCTCTGTGAGAAATATCATTCTTCTATTCAACAAGAAGGTATTATACATAATAGCAAAAAATGGTACCACTACTACTATCAAAGTAGCAAAAAGAAATAAAGCGCACAAGTAAGTATGATTGCGTCTTTTTCCCCACATCCGGGACAAAGAATTACGAGAATGGAAGATACGAAAAGAGACAGATCGACAACCTCAGAGAGGATCAGATCACAGACTATAATATATTCAGTCAATATATATAGTCGAGTCAGTTATACGTGCTGTGTTGTTACCGGTAGTTTGTTGTTGAAATAATACATACGCAAGCAAAAAAGGGAATATATAAATATATCGTATTTTCCCCGTTGAATTCAAACCAAGGTGAAATGAAGCCGGATCAAAAGCTGAAATGGATTTGATGATGATGAAGAAGTTGCTGATAGAATTTCTTTTTTTGGTTGTGTGTGAATCGTTAAAAACATACATCATTATGGTATCATGGCCAGTATACTGCTAGCTCAGTGTAAGCTTCACCAAGATGTAAGTAATGACGATCGCCAAGTCATCAGAAAAAGGAAGCTTCTTTGATTTGGGAGTATCCATCATGAAGCCAATTTTCTTTAATCAAGGGAGCGTGACAAGATGTCAAAGTGAATCCAATTTGTAGTGCACAGAATGCCGCATATATATTGCTTCTCGGTTTTATGGAAAATGAACAGGATTTGTGGAAAGGACAAGAATATTAGGAAACATGTACAAAAAAAATCAGCGCCTTCGTCCTCAAGTTCTCTGTTGACGAAGACAAATCATGTCACGTCTCTGCAGCAGCAGCAGTCAAGTCAAGTCACAAATCGCACGTCATCCACCAGAAGAAGCAGCCCATGTCAGATACACGTCTACTACAACGACCACGAACAATTTGTACTTTGTATTGAGCGAATGTATCTACCTAAGCGTATATTATTAGTAACATTTATGATGCTACAACATTTTCGGCAGACTACTTGCATGCAACGTAACCAATATATTTTCTAGCACGTACGAAATATGATAATTTTGCATCATCATCATCACCACCAATCCCAAAAAAAGATGTAGCCAATTTGTCTGCCCGTGCCAATTGGGCATGTAATGAAGCAAAAAGCAAGTTGTGTTTGTGTGTGACTTTAACCATGTTACTTGTGTCGATTTTTGTGCATGCCACAATGCCACTTGTGTGGCTAATATTTTTTTGGCAACACTCTGCTCGCTCGCTCTCTGACCAGTGCAGTATCGTCTTCGTTTTTACACGCTTACACCATTATCATTAGCAAGAAGTGACTTTTATGATTGCTGACTTGTAGCGCATCAGTTAGAACAAGTTTTTTCTGCTGTTTAATGTGTTACATAAATAGGCATATGGGTATCTGTCATATACCGTTCTATTATGCATAAGTTATGCAGCATAACGCTTATGACGTAACGTAACGCAAGGCAATACAGTGTGGCTTCATAATATTCTGTGGTTCAATTAAGTTATTCAACATTTCACATGCTTAAAATATTAAAGAATTGTTTTTGATGTTGAAATGAAGAAGGAAGTGTGTTTGAATTTGAAATTGCAATTAAAATAAGAACCCAAGACAAGTGACAATGACGATATACAAAAATTTTGCACTTTAATCATTCAGCCGAAAAGTTTACTAACAATGGCACTTCTTTGGAATACAAAAACAACACAAAAACAAAAACAAAAGTTCTGCGTATTCCAAAATGAGATGAGTATAAAACAGAGAGAGATGAGATGTCGACAACACAATGTTGAATGTAACTTGAACAACTCAAAAGGATACCACCTGACGAAAGTGGATCACATAACAAAAGAAACAAGAAGAGTAACACCAGAACCGAGGAACGGAGTTTCATACATCTCCTCCAGCCCACCAGACCGCAAGAGATTCCAATTCCAGCAGTATAGAACTTCTCATACAAAAGCATAAAACAAATGACCTTGTCACACAAAATACCAAACCAAGTAGGCACCTAAGTGTGTACCTTGTGGAAGAAGGTAGATTTTCATATTGGAAAGGTATGCGTATACCTACATGCTTTTTGGCGCAGTTTCATCTAAAAGCGGATGGAAATTGCGCCGACACAAAATGCGGAGGTTTTGTCGTCATCATCATCACTGTATATGCACACGATCGTCACATGAAGATCAAAGTTTTCTCGTGTTTTGTGTGTCTAGTACAGTGTCTGCAGCTTTTCAACCTTTTCCTCCTTCTTCTCTACAGGATTATCACAATATTATGTATATATAATTCATACAAAAGCATAAAACAAATGACCTTGTCACACAAAATACCAAACCAAGTAGGCACCTTATATGTGTACCTTGTGGAAGAAGGTAGACTTTCATATTAGAAAGGTATGCGTATACCTACATGCCTTTTGGTGCAGTTTCATCTAAAAGCGGATGGAAATTGCGCCGACACAAAATGCGGAGGTTTTGTCGTCATCATCATCACTATATGCACACGATCGTCACATGAAGATCAAAGTTTTCTCGTGTTTTGTGTGTCTAGTACAGTGTCTGCAGCTTTTCAACCTTTTCCCTCCCACGCTTTCTCTCATTCATCCAATGTCATTATCCATGCATCGAGCTCTTCCGTTACGGCCAGAGAAAGAAAAAGTAGTATAGTAGCAGTATTATTTCCTACGCATTGCATGAACTTGTACACAGTATCCCAGCTGGCACACATTTCCCCTTTCAAATAAATGAACTCGGAACTTCCCATATAGCATAACCGCTACTACTACAAACACAAACACAAATCCAACCAAAATCAGAACATTTTCCCCTTCCATCCGTGATACATGATACATACATATACAAGGATTTTGGAAAGTTCATTCAATTATTGTTTCTTCATCTGATAATAACAAGACATGATATTATATACTGAGCTATTTTGATAAAACTTAAGGGTAAGAACTTCTTACTAAGAAGATGTGTGTGGGTGTGGAAAGAGAAGACCTAAAGTGAATCCATCCAAATAGCATTTCCGCTGCTGCTAAACAAGAACAAGCTTTATGTATATATGCAGCAATTCCAAAGAATGAAATGAAGGAACAAAAAGGAAAGCTGGAAACATAACACCAAACAGTCCACACTATACTACGTTTTATGTGAAAATATATTCATTTGTACAGAATTACTACATTCAGCTGCAGGGTATTCTTTCATCTATGCATATTATTGAGACAATTATATATACATAATATTGTGATAATCCTGTAGAGAAGAAGGAGGAAAAGCTCATTATCATCTTCCATCTTGGGTTTCTTGGAACATGTTTTGAATCATCATATTTAGGTAATTTAAATATATGATATTCATGCATACATATTTCATACTTCTAATAGTATCCGCATTGACATATGGATAGACAGTCATCATACCACGCCATGCCAAACAATGAGGCTTTTTTACGCCTACTACTCCCACGCAATCAGAAAGATTAAATACAGCCATCTCCTACACAAATAGCTCCGATTTGTTTGCACTGCATGTAAAAATAGATCGACTAAAGTGTTGTCACATTGTGCAATTCCACTTCTTTTTAAACGCCTGAAATATAATGGTACACAAGCTGCAACTTTCAGCCGGCCACACCTCATGTCGCCAAATATTTATATCGGATGACGACAGTAAAGTTCATTGGAATGAGGTTACTGGACTGGTTAAGCTGCTAATTTTTTTGTGGTACAAATAACAAATAATCTTCTTGACCACGCATATAGACTACGAGATGAAAAGATGAAAGTCACAAATCCAAAAGAGTCGATGCTATTATTACTAGTGTAGCATTGCTATTACAGCAAACCCCTGCATTTCTAGATAACAAATGAATTGTTGACCATTCCATGCAGTTATGTATCCGTATGTACTACATAAGTAGACAACCAACATAACACCTTGTTTTTCCTGTCCAATGGTCCACGAAAAAATAATCAAATTATTTCGGTTCGATGCCTATGGCTCACTACCATACAATGATGATGAAAGGAGAAATCATTGATACGTGGCAAAGATATTTGATGCGGCATTTGTCCGATAATGGATTGCTATAGCTGGCTGGTTACACAAGAATAAAACACTCAGTTGCAACAGCGCTCCAGTGAAAGCAACACTCAATTCCATTATTAACTAACCACTCCAACTCACTGCTCTTTGTTTACTATTATGATTCCTACTACTCATAAATGCTTGCTCTCTTAACCAAAAACTCTTGCTATTTTGTTGTGTTTTGTTTTATGTGTTCACTTCACACGTTGTATTGTTTTAATGCATTGATTTCACTTGGTCGCATTTACATCCCTTTCCAAACCATATGCATAATATCCGCCTCAAGGTTCAGACTTGAGACATAATACTCTTTCATAAACGAGACTAAACCTAGGGCTTTCTGCTGAGTCCATCTTCTATGTTTACAGTAAACACTCTCAGGAGGATAAACAAAAGCACGTAAAACAAACTACCCAGATAAATTTCTAATGGAATTACTTTTACTTACTGTTTTCTTCATTAACCCACAGCTAACTATCTTATATGGTATGGTATATTATATTTTTTGGTAAAAAACAATAAAAGTAATGTACTCATCATAAAATATACATACTATCCAAATCTGAATTTTGTATTAAATCCCAAGCTTAAGCTCATCATCGTACAAATAGGGTTTCTCTGTTGTACTTTTTATGAAAACGTTTATAGCTACAGCTGAACTCTCTAGTAGATAACCTCTTTCACCATTTATCAAATTAAACACATTTCCCATTTTGATACGTATGTTCGTTTCCTTCTTTCATTCGCTTGAAATTTCAATAAATATTTTGTGTTTCTTTTGTAGCAGAAGAGTTGACAACCTCTCTGGCGATAATGACAGCTTACATTTCACGTTCTTCAAAGTTTTTAGTTACACAGGCTTATAAATAAAACTAATTCCTCTACTTGTTCTTCTTCCGCGAAACGAAAAAGCTATATATATATATGCATAGCTACTTACAAACTTGCAAAATTGGAACTTATGCAAAGCAATAAAAAGGACAATTTTTAGTTGTGACAACAAAATGTGCACATTTCTCACATGTCCAGAGAGGCGACTGACGTGTGCTACAATTTCGTTGGAAGGGGAGAGACAGTGATGTATGCTAGTCAGGCCAATCCATTTACACAACAGAAAAACCGTAAAATGCGTCGTTTTTCTCTGTAAAAGTCGCTTTTCAGCCACACTTTAACTATCGTGCAGTAATGAAGAAATATGCGTACGTACGTCACGTACAATCCGATGACAATGATGATGAAGAAGATGAAGGTAGGTTTTATATTAAAAGTTTCATTTGACATGTTCTCCATGACAATTTAAAATATGACAATAGGGATGTAGCATGTCACAGATTTATGAAGTTTTGTCAAATGTCATGTGCCATGATACCAGTTGCCAGCTATGAAAAGGAAAGGAAAATTATTGATGCTATGTATATGCCTAAAATACAGTTGTGTCACATGTTATACGACATACATACAACCACGACGAGAAAAATTTCATTATTTCTCGTTATCAGAAAAGCTTTATTAGGTATACTTATTTGTATTATTACTTTGCAAAACTTTTTCTATCCTGCTGTGCTTTTTCAGTATAAATGGAATGAATAAAATAAAATAATATTGCATACGATAGTTGACACCAGTCTCACTTTTCCGCAGACAATAAAGTTGCAAAATTCCTGTTATCCTATTTTATGTACATATCCATTGAGCTATGCATGTGCCAACCTGTTCAGTCATTCCAGGAATATGAGGGAAAAGAGGGGATAATGGATCAACATAAAAAATGCGAATAATCTTTCCTTTTGTTAAAAAAAATAAAAAAAATGACACGTTATAACATTGAAATGTTGGTTCAAATGTTGAAATTTTGCAATCATACTTATGACACCCCAGTATTATGTTTAAACTGAAACTATATATTCAAAATATGAACAAATCCCCATTCAACTTATTTTTACCTTCAGCTATTTTTTTACCTGACTTGATTTGATATTCTAAGCATTTCATAATTTCCTATATAGACCTTTTTTATCTTACATCATCAACAATAAGGCATTATTATGTCTGCCGGCAAAAAAGCTTGATGTCGAATTCTAATTTTACTGATTGCCTCACCCGATCGACGTCTCACTTTAAGTACACTGCCTCCCCACTAATAATTACTTTCATGCTTTTTGGGTCGTGAAAAATAATGCCAAGTGTAGGATTTCCCAAAGCACTTATAAAATAAAAGTACCTATATATCTATTTACATCGCATGCTAAAAAAAAGCCATGCCCAAGTATAAGCTCTCAAAATCATTAGAGAATTTCCAGATGGAAAAGAGCCACATGGAAATATCGAATTTCACCAATTTCAACTTATTTGCGAAGCTTTTCTAAGCGGAATCCCTTCTATACCATTATACTATATTACATCAGTACCACTCTCATTTTCACTTTCTCCAGCAAAAAGTACCATAGTATATAGCTGATATAGTACACAACATAATATATTTACCTATATATAGAATATTGATATTATTGATCGTTCCTCTGCAGATAAAATACAAGCAGTTTCGCAGTTTTGCTAATGTATCCGATGTACACACTTTGAGTACACTAAGCGTTCATGAATCAAGAAGCATTTAAATGTACAACATGTAAGTGCAATCAATATTGATAGCAACATGAACATGGCATCCACTACGATAAGATCATTATCATTTTGATGAACATGAACAAGCAGACATGTGAAAGTATACAAGATCATCATGAATCATGGTTCATGATGTTCCGGATAATAACAGTTTATAATGATTTTTATATTAGAGCAGCGTATTATTAAATAAACTTCCGTTTTAGAAATAAATGATTAAATTCCCTATAGCCTTCATACGACAAGTCATGTTCATGTCATGTTACCATCAAGTGGCCATCTTGTTTAATTGTGAAAATAACCAACCTATCATTTTCCTGAAAATGATATATCAGAGTGGTTATGCGATAAAAGGAGTACATGAGGTTGGGAAGAAATATGTGAAAGTGTTATTTTACAACTTATCGTCTTACCACCACACCATCAACATCAAACATTTTTACTTACTTTGTACACTTGTTTAGGTATATTTCAAATATTTACAGAGAACCTTTTCCCTAGTAAAAAACACAATACAAGATCGAGTGTCCCTTCACTCAACTTTCTGCAGGGCTACTAATGGAGAAAAGCACTAAAAGGAAGCAAAAATCTAATCCAGGTACGGCCAAAGATGATAAGAGCAGACAGAGGAGCAGTAGCCGTGATATGAAGGAAGTGGAAAGGCAAAACCGACACAGGAAAAGGGAAAATCGAAAAGGAATTGAAAGTACTAAACTATAGGGTTCCAGTCCAGTGAACACTCAAAATCTGCACGCGAAACTGGGAAATGGTGAAAGGAAACGAGATACGAAATAGGTACCTCCATAAAATGCATCTTTCTTGTGAAATTGTCATCAAACAAGAGAAAGAACACACACATCCATTCCATGCACATATTTTTCGCTTTTACTTTTGCAGTTTTTGCCAATTTCCATTTCTCCAGTTGAATCTATACTATGTAAGTTAGATAGGTATATCTACTCTTGACTTGATTGACAAACTACATACTTGAGTGTGTGTGGATTGCTGATGCAAAATGGAACCAAGCTCACTCACCACCACTCATCGTAATAAAATAAAAACACGTAAAGTGTACAGTGAGTGAGGTAGACTTTCACCTGTGTGTATCCATATACCTATCACGACCCGAACTTACCACTGGGAGCGTGACTGTAATGATGAATGGGATGATTTTTAAAAAGAGAGTGGGTGAAGCCGGTGCAAACTCTCTTCCACTCTCTCTCTATCCATCCACTTGATTGGTTTCACAATTCAGTGAACGCCAGAACCACCATGTCACGGTAAGAAAGCCATTCACATATCCACCTAACTCCCCAACTTTTTTCGGGGGAAATCTACCAACCAGAAAACCTCTTTTCAATTTATCCATAAAAAAAACATCTTCCTCTTATCATCGATGCAAACTGAACTCGATTCACTACCTGAACATGTCACATGTTACAAAAGGTACTTTTGTGTGGATTTATATGGCTAAATTTCTTCTCGAGAAGACCATAAAATGAAGATGTATGGGTCATTCTCAAATACCAAACGAGAATGGATCCTTCCGTTTTCAAATTATCTATCTTCTAAATACACAAAAATCCTTTTCTTCGATAGAAATATTGCTCTAAACATGTTGGTTACTTAATGTCACTGCTCATGCCTAAATAGTATAATGGAAAAGGTTGTTTATAAAATGAAAGTTTTGAAACGCTTAAAGGCCTGTCTGTCAGATCAAGAATGACACGCACCTGTGTGCTTGCCCAGACACCAGAATCAAAGCTTGTAAATACATTTCTATCTTGAGAGCTTCTTTTTATTTGCAATTTTATCAGGTACCATCACTACGAGTCTACATAAAAATCTCCAGAAAACTCATTTTAAACTATTTTTTTGTAATCCACTTTTCTCAGAATATGTGTGTTTCTATTTTATGCTCTTCCGAGCTCCAGTGGAATTGGTATTATTCGCTTTCATTTTTATCACTGATCTAATTTTTAAACCCATTTTCTACTTATTAAAATAAACTTGAAAAAATCTCACTTATTAATCATGAAACACTAATAAAACAATGTTATATAAATACAACATATTATTATAGATTTATCTTTTTATATAAAATAGGCATAACATAAAAATCCTTTGATCATATAATCCATCAGCTTATTTTTATTGATTGCAATGATCCATTACAAGCCCAACCATTTATTACGAAATTACAATCGCAGCTTTTTAGGCAGCGCCAGCAGCAGCAGCAGCAGCAGCAGTAAATCCTACCCTGCCAAAATAAAAATCTTCAAATTCATTTTGGAAAAACGTACAAAATCAACTTAATGCATTCATGCAGCCGCATAGCCCGCACACATATGTTCATGTGATAAGCTCCAATACAAATATTATTCCATTTAGTTTCGGAGCCCACTCGTGTGATTATATGATTATGATTACTAACTTTCCNGCTCCAATACAAATATTATTCCATTTAGTTTCGGAGCCCACTCGTGTGATTATATGATTATGATTACTAACTTTCCTACAAACATTGAACATTCCATGCCACCAAATTGGTGGCACCAATTCTTTTTCCTTTTTATTTGTTATCCTTGAATAAATAAACAAACTTTGTTATACCGAGAAAGCAAATGGAAAGTAAATCCTATGCAATCCAATCCATTTTACTTCTCCAACACTACTGCCATCGTGCCATCCAAAGTCCAATGTTACGATATAATCAAAATATGTGTATAACCCCTGTCGAATCCTCCAAATATTCACCCCAGCAACAATAAAGCAATAAACTATAATCCAAAAATCTAAATCACATTATTTAAGCCTTACATTAGGCTATGGCGGCATAGTGGAATCAGCGGAGGAAATGAAAAGAGGTTTTTCGTTGTTCCTCGCACCTCATACATTTTTGCCATCTGCGACCACCTGACTTGACTTTTTGTTTTGCTGTGAAAGAAAAACAGCAGTAGCGGCTCTAGGGTCTCGAATTGATGACGTTGATGAACAGGGCAAAAGACTTGTTTTAATGGATGTGCGCTAGACATGCTACAAGTACATTCTATAAATAATTTTTATTTTCTTCTTCTTCTTCTACTCTCCACTCATCTCACCGAAAACTATAACTTTTGTTCAAATAAACTCCTTACCCAACTTGATACTTCGTCAGCATCAGTCACTGCATTCGTATTGGTAGCCGACATCGCTGTTCTAAAAGACTCCACCAAGTAAAGTCACAAGATAAAGTCAAACATCACAAGCGCAAGCAAAAATAGTTATAGGTATTTCTATTCTTAATTCCTTCCATTAGTGTTCCGTATTGATTCATCACATATGGAATGAAATGAAACAAGCTTCACAACATAACACACATTTCTCCGAGAAAAGAAACTGAACCAAAGATCAGTTACATTGCATTGAAAGTTGCATTGTTGTAATAAAGCAACTATGCGTTATGCAAGAACATCGCATTTCTATTTTCAAAAACTCAATAATAATGTCCGTAATTTCCCGTTTTTTGACAAAGAATCTTATTTTCATGTTTTCTGCTATCAAGAGATCCATTCTCATATAAATAATAGTTATAATTTTTTCTATATTGATTATATACCTGCTTCGCCTTATAAAGGATGATTTTTATTACCAACTGGAAATTTTCTAAAATGCGAAACAAACTTCAATACTTTATCAAGACACGAATTGCCAAGATTTTGTTGTTTATATTGTTAGAAAAGAAAAGAATCAATGTCATTATTGACACTCTCCAACTTTTTATGCGCACAAAAATACAATTAATGTAATAACAATACATTACAAATTAATTATATACTATGTATTTATATAATATGCTATAGGGCTAATTTGTACTGTAGGCGATCACATAAATTATACTTTAAGTCTTCAAACAACTGACGTGTAAAATATGTTTAATAAATGTTCCCACCCAATCCCGATTCTCATGGTTAATTTGGACTCAACGCCGATCACAGAAGCAGAAAATCACACAAAACCAATGCAGTCCGACAGCAAGTAGAATACAACAAAACATAATAATCAATAAGCTGTGATGTAAGCTCTTATGTAGTTCCAAAATAATAACATGAAGCCTTCGGAAAATATTAATTTGTCCAATTAATTTGACTTGTATTTTTGGCTGAATGAATCAAGTCAAGATCCAAGGCTTTTTGATTACTTTTCTATTAGTTATTGAAAATATTTTCCATAAAACATGCTTTCCAGTATATTCGACAACTACAAGGTTATCTGAGATATTTCTAACACTAAACTCATCTGAATGAATCAAGTCAAGATCCAAGGCTTTTTGATTACTTTTCTATTAGTTATTGAAAATATTTTCCATAAAACATGCTTTCCAGTATATCGACAACTACAAGGTTATCTGAGATATTTCTAACACTAAACTCATAATAATCATTTTAGGAATCATTTGATCACATTACTTATGAAAGCCTTTGGGTATATGGATAAATCCGTGTGATCTGCTGATGTTTTGATTTCATAAACATTCCATTGCCATCGCTGCTGAAACCGATGAAATTCTTTTGGGTGGCATGTCATGTCCTACTTTTGTAATATAATTATACATAGGTAAATATTTGTACGCACAAATTCCAATGTCTGACTATGTCTTTGGGAAAGCAAATTTCCCCAGACTTTTACGCCCACAAATTGGCCCGTTTCTTCACTCATCAACATCATAATCGTCATCCGAACAATCAAACAAACAACAAAAGTTATCATCGGGTATTTCTGATGCATAAAACATGATAAATCTTGATCATTATCAAAATCGACAAACTTGTTGTTGCTTCTGCTGATATTCCTACAAATTCTTTGGTAGTTCATTTTACTATTCTTTTTGATTCTTTTTGCTACTTTTGTAACCGTCACAAATATATCTGCGAGGAAAACAAAAAAAAAGTTTCTTCAACATCGAAAAACTCTTCCTTTTCCCACGTCTCCTTTTTCCATTCTTCCAAAAACTTTCCATTCTACTTTCTAAAAAGAAAGGAAGATCAAACGAGAGACAAGCAAATGCTTGGAATTTGGTAAAGGTAAGAAATTGTTTGGTTGATAGGGAAGGAGACTAGGAGACTTGAAACCAACAAACTTTTTTTCCCAATGGCGTTTTACGAACAAAAATTGAGTTGATTGGTTCGCGTTGGCGGTAGTTACACGACAGAAAACACGCGACAATGTTTTTAACTAAAAACTCTTTTCCCTTCGTCTTCTGTTTTTTGCGTTGTAGGTGAAAGTAATTTAGTTATTTGATTTTTTTGTTGGCGATGATGGTGGTGATAAAAAACTAAAAAAGTTTAAGAAAAGCGACAACAATGAAAGGAAAACTAATAAGAATAGCAGTTGAAGGACACATTTTATAAAAATAATTGATTAATCAACCTAAACATTTTGCTTACTTAATTCCTATCTCCTATCCTGCCAGCTCATTTAAAAATAAACACACAACAGGAGGAGCAGAGGTTGAATCATGTGCAAAAAATACAGAATGCCAAAGGCTAATATGGGGTAAAGTAAGCGGAATGAGACAAAACATAAGACAAAAAAATTCTCCATATTTTTTTATCCGCGCGTGTGTTTAATTTCTTTTTACTAAAGCTTAATTTAAACCATCGCATTGCATGAGACTACGAGACTCAAGGGCAAGACAACACATCAACTAAAATAAAAAGTAACGATAAACTACAACGTAAAAAATGGAAGAGAAACAAACACGAAATACTTTGGACAGATGAGTCATCTGAGATGACTTTCTTTGTTATAAATCTTCTGATCACCTGCCCTGTGCGCAAGAAGAAATTAATTAGAAGTGAAAAAATAAATAGAATGACAGGCTAGACAACAGTAGGAGACGATATGTATGTACCTAAGACGTTATTTAATTACGGGCCTCTCTTAATTACCACACGGGTTTCCTTTCGTTTGTTTTCTCCTAAAAATAGCTATTGAATCTTTACCCCCTTGTGAACAACTGACTTTGAGGCGGTGGTTAACCGCAAATGACAAAACCCATTATGTAAAACCTGCATAGATGTAGTCTTCTATTATATTATACCATCTTTAACATGCTCAGGCGCTCACTCCAAGAATATAAAACAAAAAAGAACGTGAAATTTTCCATAATCGTTTATACTTTATACACTTTCCTTCCACACGGCGGAAACTGAAAATAAAAAAGGTACAACGCACCTTTTTTTGCTGACGTAGTGTTGAGAAACAAAAATTGTTGACACGCATAGCTCCGAACTGTCATTCATCAAACTAACAAAAAGGAATTGTTTGGGGCTAAATAATACAAATTTATTTGCGCTCACACTGTCAGTGACGTGATTTAAATCCAGATTTCCTAATACAAATGTCAAATCAAGCATATACAATAATAAGCAAGTATAGAGATATATATTCATGCATGAATTCATTCTCAGAGCCCATCCCACATGGTTAGGCAACTATCTATCAAGTTACCTGTTAGACTTTCACCTCCATCGTCTCGGTGCAACATTATAACCACTATACTAGACTTCTAAAATCCATAATATTCCCTGTTCCCTATTTCCAATCTCTGAAGTTATCCTGAACATAAACCAAATGGAATTGGTTTACAAATGCTGGAACAAGTAGTACAAGTCATGTTAAGGAATAGAAAGAATCGTGTACACAGATATACATAGGAGACTATACTACTACTCTACCAACATCATGGGATTTTTTTTCAAAGATGAAAAAAGTGACAAGCATAAAAATCGACAGTGGTGGTGGTAGAGTTGAAAGTGACTAGAACAAACAAAATTGTGTGTGTGTTTCTCTACCAAATCGCACCACCTGCCAAATACTAACCAAACATTTTTGGTTAGATGGATTGAAGGAAAGCTTATTTGCTATATAGACGAGATTGAGATTTTTATATAGCAGAATGGTATATTATATGGAAATGAGGTGAAGGTACTTAGATTAGGTTTGATGAGTAGGGAAGGTGGGAAATCCGCTGGGATCAAATTTAGAAATGTGAATGTGTATACAAAGTGATACGTGCCAACCGTAGAAAGATAAGGATGGGAACACCATCCATTTCATCATCACCAACAACAGGTTGATTTCAATCTCATTTTCCCCACAGGTAAAACTGAAATATCATTGTACACCGCTGTCCTCATTGTCATCACAGAATTTTGTCATAAAATATCTCAGGTACGTAGGTGGCTTTTATTCTAATTTTTAATATAAATTATATGCTTCTTCTGCTAATTTACTACATTGTGCAAGTACGTAACGTATAATATGTATTTTGGAGAATAAATTCAGCCAAAACTTATTGCTACTGTTACATGGAATTGTGTAAGCCTTTTTGTTCTATTTCTGGTAGAACACGCAAGAATATAGAAAGCTATTAATACTTGCCCCGAGATCTAATTTTACTTACGTGTGTTTGTGTGCGTGTTTGAG
>JAITYZ010000087.1:0-18986 GCA_027744595.1 Paronellides praefectus | reverse complement strand
ATATAAACAAATAAATAAATTTTCTTTCCAAAAAATATAACCCCTTTAAAAAAAATCCACAAAAACCCTCACCTGCAACTTCTCCTCCAACTGTTTAACCTTAATCCCAAGCAAAGAATGTCCCCCCGCCACCCCCCTAGAAGGCGTAACTCCACTCCCACTACCACCTCCCCCACTATCTCCAACAACAGGATTGGGACTAAGAGGCACGGGCAACCCACTACTAACATTCAAATTAGGTGGTTCGGAAGTCAAACTGGAAACTGAAGGATGCCTACTGGACAAAGTACTCGAATTTGCATTATTCCTATTCAAAACACTACTCGGCGCCAGCCGACCCAAATCCCCGACTTCAGACTCAATCTTCTTTTTTAAATTTGCAAACATTTTTTTATTATTATTTCACTGGAATGTCTTTGACACTTTGACTCTTACAAAAAAATCATTTAAAAAAAATAAATACAATATTTTTAAAAATATATACAAACTCTTCAAAAAAAAATCACTCGACTAGAATAATAACACGCCCACGCATAAATGCATTGATAAAAGACTTTTTTATTTTCAAAAAAATCACAATCTTTTTAAACACATGACTCTACTCTTTTAAACCACCACACCAACACTAAATGTCAAAAAACACCGAAGAAGAAAAAACCGGAAATTGTCATGGTAACATTTCATATAACCCTCTTCTCCACCTGATTAAATTAACATCAGAGTATAAAAACATGAAAATAATATTGCACAAGTTGCATTGCCAATTTCCCGTATCCAAGGATACACAAACTTTTTTTTAACCAAAAATAATAATCTTTAATTAAATCGCACGCTCAATTTACATAAATATTTATCAAAATCTTGTGTGTATATCGTATCAGCTGCTGACTTGAGTACCATAAAAAAACCATACGTCCTGACACATAAAATCCTTTGATGATGATGATGATGATCTCATGATATTCTTTTATTTTACTGGCATAAAATAATTTACAAATCTCGGATAGATGACACTAACAACGTGAAAGTTTTTTTCTTGTTACACGTATCAACGTACAACCTGTCTGTAGTAATTTCATACATACGCTTAATAATAAATAATGATCATCCATCCACCAACCCAATCCCAATTTTCCCATAAAATTCCTTTGCAGTTAAAAAAAAATGTTAAAGTATGCAAGGGAATGAGACAAGGTTATTTGAAAGGTTTTGAGGGGTATTTAAAGATGTTACAACTTTTGTGCACACTTTTTCTTTTTGAGAGAGAGATGATGATTTTGTGTGGCATGTGTGTGTATTTATGCTTATGTAAAAGTAAATGGGTTTTGGGGATTTTGTGGGAGGGTAGGGGTGAGAGTTTACTGTAAACGTCCTTTCCAATATCGGTTATTTTAAAAAAATCCATTATATTAGGTACATTTTTAAGTGGGCTTATTATTTTTTATAGGTTTTTTGTGGATTTTACTAATAATTAGTTAAGTCTACGTATTAATTCTGAATTTTAAAAGTAATTTATTATTTTAATTTGAAAAAATTAATAATTCGAAATTTTTTATATAAAGTTGTAGTTATTTTCTTCTGCTGTGCAACAAAATACATAATTTTTCATATTTTTAATAGCAAAAAGTATCCAAACTCTTAAATTCCTAGAAACTTGACCAATCCAATTTTATAATAATATGCCATGTGCCATTATAATTTTCCACTCACCCCTAACCTGTATGTCTCATGCCTGCTTCACTCTCTTTTCTGCACCCCACACAAAAAACACTTGACTCTCTATGCAATACAAAAAGCATATCATCGAGCACAACCCTTTTTTCCTAACCTCGTATATATATACGAGGAAGTAAATAAAAACACAGTGTAAAGATAGGATACACATACCAAACCCCACGTAAAAAATATATATATTTTTGTGAAAGTATTGCTACTCAATCATATATCCGCCATATTATGTGCTTTTATTTTTTACTACGACGATGAAAAAAATATATATAAAACATTTTTTAAAGACACGCGATTTGTTAGTAAACAATCGGGCTTCTTTTTTTAAATCTCCACAACAATCTAATTAACATGGTTGGGTGTGTTTAATAATTCGTTAGTAATTAATTTAGTTTTTAATCAGTTATCAGTAATCGTAAATATAAAAGTCTTCCAATTTAACCAAAAAAAAACAATCTGAAGAAAAGGGTGTTTTTCTTCTCTCGCAATATTGAATATGGATTCTGTAATTACGCAAGTGACAAAAGAACAGGAGCAGAATAACGGGTTTAATAATGAGCAGAGACCTGCTGTTGCTGTGGATCCGGATCAGCAGTCTTCCAAGCAAAACTCGTTACTACGGCAACGGAGGATTGTTCAAGATAAATCTTCAAGTTCGTCCACGGCTAGTTCCAAGCATGAGAGGGAGGCTACTACTAATAATGGTGGAGGAGTTGGAGGTGGTGGAGGGGGAGGGGGTAGCCAACATGAAAGAACGCCAGATAGGAACTCTGCATCTAGTTTTCTAAGGAAACTGTTGAATAGTTGCTGCTGTTGTGTTAGGAAGCAAGGGGGAGGAAGGGGGAAGAGTGAAGATGGGAAAGTTTGTGGGGAGACGAGGGGTGGTGGTGGGAGGGATGCTTGGGATAGTAGTGGAGGCGATGGAGGGAGAAATGTTGATTTGTTTGTTGGAGGTGGGACTGGGAGTGTTGGAGGGAGTTCTAGTTCCAGTGGGGGAAGTGACGAAATTGATAGTGTCAGTGCGGGGGTTTGCTCTGTTGTCGTTAGTGGGGACAGGGGAAGTGGCGATTGTTCACGGGGGAGTGGTGGAGGAGGTCAGTTAAACAGAACACTTTCAGTTACTACATATAAGTAACTACATATTAATTTATATTAAACAGCATATTAACGTGTGTATTTATCCGTAGGTTTCCTATTGCCAGCGTGCCTACCACAAGATCGGTCTAAACCCTGTATGGTCATTGACCTGGATGAGACGCTAGTCCATTCAAGTTTTAAGGTCACTTGAAAAAGCACTAATTAAGCAATATCTCAAGTACAATTAACCAATTATATATATTCTCTCCCCACACAACAGCCAATCAGCAATGCAGACTTTATAGTTCCTGTCGAGATTGACGGAGTGGTTCACCAAGTCTACGTTGCCAAGAGACCGTACGTTGACGAGTTTCTCCAAAAAATGGGCGAGTTGTACGAGTGCGTGCTCTTCACTGGTGAGTATCATACTTTTTATAATTTTTAAATTAATCAGTAGTTTACTAACTATACGTTGTTTTTTATACAGCGTCCCTAGCAAAATACGCCGACCCGGTTGCTGACCTTCTTGACAAGTGGGCTGTTTTCAGGACCAGATTGTTTAGGGATGCGTGCGTTTTTCATAGGGGGAATTATGTTAAGGTGAGGTTTTGACTTTAATTCGTCTGTTGTGACTTTATTTGTCAATTTATTTATTTATTTATCTATTTATTCAGGATCTGAATAAACTTGGAAGGAGCCTTCATCGCGTCGTTATTGTTGACAACTCACCAGCTAGCTATATTTTTCATCCCGTAAGTTTAAACACTATTAATTATTACACAATCAATAACATGTTTAATATATTAAATTAATAATTTTTTATTTTTAAATAGGACAACGCCGTCCCAGTAGCATCGTGGTTCGACGACACAAGCGACACAGAGCTGCTCTACCTAATCCCATTTTTCGAGCGCCTCTCCTCCGTGGACAACGTGTACACAGTCCTCCGCAACTCTAACCACCCATACAACAGCATAAAAAACGATTCAACACAATCATCAACCCAACAACAACCCCCAACATCCCCTCAATCAAGCTACTCAATAATCCACAACATATCCCCTCCCCCACAATCCCCATCATCCCCTCAACAACAACAATCAACCCTCCAGTCGTACGACGTGACAAGCACGTCATCAGAATCACACGAGATTATCTATAACGTTTCTAATAATTTTAGTAATAATAGAAATAACGATTCTTGATAGGTTTAAAAATATATAAAAATACATAATTTTTTATTCGTGTACGTGTTTTGTGTTTTTGTAAGTCGTTCTTTTCAATCACGCAATAATTAACGGTTTAATAATAAAATGTGGAGAGAGAGAATAAAGCGCGTGTGGGGGAAATATCAAAAAGTATTACGTGTATGTGTGAATGTGAACGTTTTTCTTTGAAACATGATATTAAAAAAAACGAGGAATTATTAACATTTTATTTTTTTTGTGCACTTTTTATTTTAATTTGGGCATTTTAGGCGGGAGAGATTATTAACAATGCTGGGGAAATTGGTCAAGGTATTTGACAGTTAAAAAAAAAACTTTAAAAAAATTGGCAACAATCGGGTGGGAGATAAACAAAATACATTTTTAGCATATGTATATATTAGTCGGGGCGGAGTCAATTGGGCAAGTAACGACATAAAATTAATCATTTGAATTACATATAATTTTTTGGCAAATTGGCAACGACTACAGAGCTGACTTAAGGTTTCTTGTACAAATCGGTTCCAGTTTTATGAAAAATAATGGCAAACAGTTGATGGACATGTGTAAAAATGGATAAAAACGTATGCGTTTTATTTCACGCGGTGACCCCCTCTTAAAATTTAGCCGATATTCCAATGTATACTTGACAGTTAAAAAAACATGGGTATCCGATTGATGTATTTTGTACTTTTACAGTCAGTTGCGATGGAAACGTTTCCAAAAACAAACAAGTCCCACACAATTTTGCACAAAACTAAGATGATGTCATGTGTGATTACTTGACATGATAAATCGCATAAAAAGAAGCGCCCTAAATTGACAAATAATTATTGTCTCGATCCTACCTACTTTATGACCGAAAAACATAGTGTTTCAACCACACCCATTCAGAATTTTTTTATGCTACACAATCTGTTTGTTTTTATCAATACACTCGATAATACGCAATAAAACAAAAATACTAATTAATCATCATTAAGTTCCCCACAAAATGTCAAAACTAAACCATGCGCGATTACTTGACACTACATAAATCGCATAAAAAGAAAAGCGCCTTAAAATGACGAATCATGTTGTTGTTCGTACAATTTGTATATACCAACCTACAAGTTTAAAAAAAAAGTTTAAATGAAAGCACATATAACTACACTATAATTTATCATAAAATAATACGTAATCAAACAAACTAATTAATCATCATCATTAATTTCTCCACATGTCATGCGCATGTCCACAATATCAATTTAAAATTCTCAAATTCCATGGCAACAAAAATTTCATACAAATATACTCTCAGTTACGTTACTCAGATGATTAAAATTACCCCAAAATACTAAAACGATAATTAAGTTGTCCACAAAATTAAGGTCAACTACTCATTCAACGCATAATGTCATGCGCATGTAAAAAATATCAATTTGAAATTCTCAAATTCCATGGCAACAAAAATTTGATACAAATATACTCTTATAGTTACGTTACTCCGATAATTAAAATGACATCAAAACACTAAACCGTTCCAGAAAAATCATCAAAAAATAATAAAACACTAAAATGTCCCCAAATCAAAAAGCGTGCATAAAATTCACTACATAAATAATTCTCATCATAAACCCATTTAAAATTAAACTAAAATGATCAAAACCCAAAACTCCATTCCTCCAAACCTCCACGCACCCACCCATTCCAACCAAAAAAAAAACAAACCCCCTCCCAAAAACCCCGAAAATAAACTCAACCAAAAAAAAAGTATCATAAAAAATAACGCGTGTGCATGCATTCTCCCATTTCCTGATACACACTCATATTCCCCAACAACTCATTCCCCATTGTTCCTAAACATAATTTCCAAGAAAACTCTATAACCCACCAAAAATTAACATTTCCAAGTAATCCTAAAACTTAACAATAATTAACCCAATTTTAAATCTAAAAAATTAAACAATCTAACAAACCAACCCAAAGCAACACTAAAAAACGCAAAAACCACAAAAACCCAAACGCGCACAAAAAAAAAGAAAATCCTCCAACAACTCACACTACCACGTATATATCCAGCCCAGCGTATATAAAAAAAGCAGTTTACGAGTTCAGTGGTTCAAGTTCAAGTTCAGTATTCCTCGCTTCTTCTCCATACAAAAACACACAACACTACTACCACCATATTCTCCAAAAAAAAAAGTGCATGCAAACATAGCAAGAATCTCTATCTTCCTCGCTCTCGTAACACAGCTCACAACGTTCCCCCTTTTTTCCACTCACACTCACAATCATACAAGAGCAGCGCAACATAAAACCCGGACTCCAGAAACAACAAGGGGAAACTAAAATAAAAAGCACGCAAAAGAAAATGATTCTCAAAGTTTCTCCATCCCCATTCTAACGCAGTCGGGCGCTTCGTAAACATCCAAAAACGAGAGAGCTTTTTTTTTAAACACATACCCCTGGAAATTATCTATTTTTCTCTCCAGTGAGATTAAACATATTTTTATACGTTTTTTACTAAAAGTGCAAAGTTTACAAGTTTAAATGCAAAAGAAATGTCAGAGTTCCGAGCCCCAGATCCCCCAATAAGCTCAACAACCACGATAGGGGAGCCATCAAAAACCCGTCTCCCCCACTTCCCCCACGACTCAAGGGTCAACACGAGTTCCTCCACAACTCAGGACACCCGCGTGGGCTCATCCTCCTCCAACTGCAACACTCAAGGTCAAGCAAAGGACGTGCCATTCTTAGGTAAGCATAACAAATTTATTTAACCCTTCATGTAACTAAAAACACCCACCCACAATATAATATTTCAAGGTCACCCAATGATATAAGGTTAACAAACCCACAAACATAAAAACCGAAAGTGAATTCAATCTCATGTGTGTGATCCTACGCAACGCATCCATCTGTCAAAAAACAAAAGTCCCAAAAAAAACGTGGGTACTTAAGTCCTTCATCCAAGCCATATAATTCTCCAGCATATACACAAGTCTGTAGACTGTGTCGACAGGGTATTGGTACAAGGTTGAAAGGGAAATAAACTCCTGAGCAGTAGTGTTGATTGTGCATCATTATTACAATCTCAACACGAATATCTTTCTCAACACAGCAAAGATAGATACTCGTACATACATTGTAACCATAGAATTCCTATTTTGCCGCAGTAACGTGAACGTATTTCATAGAATAATATGAGCAAAAGGATAGAAGAAGAAAAAAAAACTCAGTCAAGTTCATTGCACTACTAGTCGAGAGTCGAGAGAGAAGGGGGAACAAATATATACAGGGTGTAGTAAAACTATGCAATAACGTGGGTGTTGCAAGAACATAGTGAATTTTTACCCTGAACATGTTCTTTTTAAGCTTTGCCATATATATCCGCGTCTGCAAACTCAAAAAAGCTGCTGCTGCTGTAGAGCTGGTAGACTGAGTAAAATATATACTCTCTCTAAAAATACACCAACAAAAGGCAAACTATGTTAGTAAAGTAAGTTCGCTGAACTCGTGTCCCTGAAAATAACCACTTTTTCCCCAAACTCGCGCATCCGCTCGTTCACTCTCATGCTACGTTACTCCACCTCTCAGCGACAAACACGACCCAATCAAATGTGGTTGGGATACTGGCACACGAGCTAGCGGTTGTTCACTCCTTTTTTTCATATATAACTTTGATATATAAACTAAATAACTATACCATCATCCGTGTATTCCACGACGACGACAAAAACCTTGACTGACTAAAAAAGAACCAACATTTGTGGTGGTGGATGGATGGATGCTCTCGTTGATACGATGAAAAACGCGAAATAGTGTGTCGCTGTGTCGGCAGGTCTCTCCATGGAGAATTTTTTCGTATATATAGCGATTATACTCGAGCATCGGGTCCAAAAAAAGCAGGGGTTTGAGAGTAACTGGCGCACTCGATTGGAATACTCAATGCAGTTTTTTATACACACATTTGCAACTTTTACATCAAGTTTCTATGACTTCATTATTCTAGTACGACAAGGGTTACAATAAATTGTTTGCCACTTTGATATTTTTATACATGTTAATACGTTCGGTATTTTTACAACGTGTTTCCATGGAAATTGGACTGTTACGACGTGGGAGTAGGGAATTTTTTTAGCATGTTTTCAACATGAATCATGATATTTGATTAAAATGCGTTTTCATGTAGATTTTATTATTATCTCATTCTCTTTAATTTAAACTTGTCATCATTTTATCAAATTACCGTGACAACTGCACGTGTACTCTAATTAAATACACAACAATATAATATTCCAATTTTTATGCATTTGTCGTAGAGCCACCTGCAGTAATAATCCAATCCCTCTCCAAAATCATCATGATCACAAACATTTTACGCGTGCACTCCAAAACCCAACCCAAATAAACTCCCAAAAGTATTTCAAAAAAAATTCCTCCACCTCTTCTGCTGCACAAAAACTTTGACGCGTGTGTCTGTATCATCATACGCACAATGCGTAATCTCATAATGCACTTTTTTCATCCTGCCAGGCAGACACAGCAACATAAAAAAAATCGAAGTTAACGAAACGACATGATCTGCTGCATTGCAACGGTTTCCCACAGGAAAATATACATTTCCTCATAAAGTTTCTGGAAAAAAAAATGTTTTCCTCGTGCCGGGATGAAAAATCGTTATTGCGGGGGGAATGTTGTTGCGCAGGCGGGGATGGAAGTTTTCAAGTTTTGGAATATGTGTGTATACTGTGAGGGGAGGAAAGGAGAAAAAAAAAGAACTTTGATGCATTCAAGTTGGGAAATAAAGGTTTCTTGTACTTTTTTTAGGGTGCGGTTTTGATGGAAATTGGGAATAGTAGGGTAGTTGGAAATGTGATATTTTTTAAAGCGAGGGTGGATTTTTTTACATGGGGGTGGATATATAGTTTTCATAAATAACCGGGTCAGTTGGAAATTGGAATTTATATAGGGTGGATTTTTTTTCATAACAATTTATCTCTATTTTATGCAACTTAAATTTGAATTACAAATATTTTTGGCACATTTAATTGGAGTAGCATAATAACTGAGAATTTATACTATTGAAATGAATTATGTTTCCATGGAATTACTTTTTTAAATAACAATTTATCTCATTCATATTTTTATTTATGCATTTGAAATGCAAATTACAAACATTTAATTGGAATAGCATAAAATGAATGAGAAATGAATTACGTTTCCATGGAATTACTTTTTTAAACAACAATTTATCTCATTCATATTTGTATTTAAGCTTTTGAAATGCAAATTACAAACATTTAATTGGAATAGCATAAAATGAATGAGAAATGAATTACGTTTCCATGGAATCCTCTACCTCTACTCTACTCAGTTCCCATTCCCACACTTAACCAAATAGTATCCACCCAAATTTCCAAGAAACGCACTCCACCGATAAAAGAGCAAAACCCAAAGTTTCCAAAATAAACCCCATCTACCAACCTCCACCCGACTCACTCAAATATCTTCTCAAGGTCAGCTACCGGAAATCCACCACTACTACAAGAGTCCCGGTTAGTGACCCCATCCATCCACAATCACACCAACTTTACTTTGTTCCTCTATACACGCTATATACATACAACTTCCGGTGGTGCTACTATATACGTAACAAACAAACACGTAATAACAGTAGGTTACTAGACATAAAAAAAACTCATGTTACTCATCATCATCCCCAATAATATGAATAAAAAAAATCTCACAACACGAGTGACTCACAACTCTCGTTACCGTAGTGACTCACACAAGAACCTCTGGTAACAACATGTAAAAAAAAATTAGAGAGAAGAACGCATAACAGTACTAAAAATTATTACGCACATAACATGATGAGAAAAGCCCCATGAAAAAGAAAATAGTCCCACACAACACTTTACCATGCCATCGGTGTCAACGTCCTCTCGATGTAAAAAAAATTACACAACAAAACACGCTTCTCAGAAAAGTGCATTCCTTTAACGTAGCTTAAATGTGTAAGATCCTTTCTCAGTCAATTTCACACACATAACATAACCATCCCCGTTGAACGGATTGCGTTCCCCTATAACGTACATGACAAAATAAGTATGCATGAAAGTAGCCTAAAACCCAAGACAGACCTACACGATTCGTGTTCCAGTTTCAGGTTATATACTCCACTGACCCGTATTCCATATTATTACTTCTGGTAGATATATGGTTCATGTTTCCAGAGCAACGTGGTGGTAATCTACACATACATATACGAGAGAGATAAGAAAAAAAACGTGGGATGGTATACACACAATCTCGGGTATACATCCAACAATTTTATTTTGGAAATTTGTAATAATAATAAATAGAAAATTTACCAACAAAAAAACTACCAAACTCTCCAAATCATTAATTACCCAATTCCAACCAACAAACTTCCCAAAAATTAACAAAACTCGTGGTTAATTAAATTTATATTAAATAACCACGCTGCATAATAATATCCATCTGTTATCCCTCTACGTTAAAAAACGAATCACCCAAAAAAGACACAAAGCGACATACTCACCATGTCACAAAACCCCTACGTATCCGTATCCACGTTACGTTAAAATGCCACCACATAACGCTGACTACATACACATCCTCAACACGATAAAAAACTCCTCATATCAAACACGATCCTCTCTCTGTTTTCACCACGATGCATATATATATCCTCTCGTTAAAAAAAATCCCCATGTAACTATTCAAAACCGGAGAAATATCACACAACGCTTCACAAGTACACACGTAACAACATATACTCGCTCGTACACACAAAATAAGAAGAGAAAAAAAACCTTTCCAAAAAAACATGATTGTTCCAAAGAGGAACGAGAATCAGGAAGAGGTTTGCTGGAGAATCAAGTTTTAGTCTTTGACCAAGACTGATTTCGGAGAGTTGTGTGTGTGTGAACGTGCGTGTCCTGTTGTTGTGTTGAGAGAAAAGGAGAAACGGTTTAGTGTCGTGAGGTGATTTAATTTGGAGAAAATTTCATTTAAAATTTCTCAAAATCATATAAACATTTAAAAATGACGGTAACAAAGCAAAAGCCAACAACCGCGTACAACGAGGTGAACAAGGCATACTTAAAATCCGAGATGAGATCGTTGGTAGGGAAACGTAAACGTCTTAGTTTCAACTCATCATCCCCATCAGGTGAACTGGAAGACAGTGGGTCATCCGATTTTTCAGACACTGAACCAAAATCAGTAACCTCACTCAAATCACCCATCTGTCCTCACACCACCAGCAATAATAATAATACTCAACCCCCAAGTAGTCAAAATTCGTTGCTAAGCAGCATCTTAAACACCGCACCACTTTGTGATTCCAGTGATTTGCTTGTGAGTTTTGAGGATCTCAGTTGTAGTAACGGTGGTGGTGATGATCGTGTTGTTGTTGGTGGGGTAGCTCCAATTATTGATACTCAAATCCCCTCCACCGAGTGTATTGAGTTGGGCGGTGATGGGGATGAATATAGTGAGGAGGATGATGATGAGGACGATGAGGAGGAGATGGAAGAAGACTCTGAGGAGAGTAGTAGTAACCCAGGGGAACCTAGTGACGATGGAGAAAATAATTCTCCAAAAATATTCTGCACAGAGCATATTGGAAATGTCCTCCTCGATGGTAAAAAAATACATTTTAAACAAATTATATAAAAAAATTGCATCATTTATTTATTTACTCTCCTCCAAAAATAAAAGTAGTTCAGAAACAAGCATAAATGTATATCCCGGAGAAAAAAACATCATCATCATGATGAAACACAAGAGTTCAATGACTTGACCTATATATTTCTCTCTTTGCTCACTCTTTTTTCTGATAACACATTCTCATTTTGTTGTGTAACAGGCGCATATACCACAAGCTCATATAGTATAACAAGAGAGTATACTTCTTGATCGAGTTCATTCAACTCCCTACCACCACCACTTCGACTACTCTCATACTTTCTGCACTCTACTCACATTATATAGGATTTTTGTAGTAGTAGGTGACCCAAATTTTTCCCCAACTCTGCTGACGACGATATATTCTTCCCTTGTTATATCACAACGCTATATGTTGTCATAGTAGTAAAAAAAAACTTGTGCTCCTCTCTGGCCACACTCTTTATATGATTCACTTTTTTTTACTATGAAAATGCTATATATGCTTCTTTTGTGAATGGGTTGTTGGGTATTTTATATACCTCTGCTGCTACAAAATATTTTAGAGTCTTTTCGCTGTATATTTACAACATACCTCTTAGAACATGGGAACTTTATTCGTTATGACGGTTTTTTATCATCATCATCATGCTCGCTCTCTTTGGGGTCGTTGAACCTTTTTTGTTAGATTATTTTACTCTTTTTCTTTTAGATGCACTTGTATACGTGATTGTTCAAGTTTCTTTATTGTTTTGATAGCTAGCTAGCTAGGTGGCGGTGTGTTGAATAACAACAAAATTTACAAAAAAGAGTCCAACTATTGTTTATGCGTACAAGTTTAGTTGGCAAGGTGATTGGGATGATGAGTAAAATAAAATAAAGGTGCATAAACATGAGGTAGGGTTGCCAATGAGTATAGATCATTTTTGATAAAAATTTTCAGTTTCATTTACACGCGTAAGTAATTAAGTAACAATAATTTTTAAGCTCACGCGTGAATGAGTTTCTAAAAAAATTTCAAACCATCACGTAAATATCACCCGGATATTACACGGGCATTTGTTCATAAATATCATAAATATCATAATTTCCCACACGTAAATAAAATTACGTAACAACCCCTCTAAAAAGTCTATTACGTCACAATCAAGCACACACGTTCATTCCCAATATCACAAAAAATAAAATCATCATCATCACAGACACATTTTTACATCACACACATTTAAAAAAAGGCAAATTTTTCGCTATACCAAAATTACAACACAAACATACGAGAGCATACGACGACAAAAACAGACAACATGATAGCAAGGCGACCGACTGTCCTACTTTTACTCTCTCACATACATTTCATATATATACCTTTTTATCAAATATATCCAAACATTTCAGTAGCAGCCACACGAGACATAAATGTTATATAGCTAGGTAGGTAAGAAAAGTATACAAAATTTGTATTACAAAAAATCATACAAACTATATAGCGCAGAGTTCGTTCACCTCTCGTCATTCTACTTTTTCTTCTCATCATCATCAGGGAGTACCCTCCTCTGCTGCTATATGCTGGCTAACTACTACGCGACTCTCTAACATGCATGTATATTCTGAGAAGAAAAACAGTAAAAAAAAGAGTATAGAACCCCATACATTTTTATTCCTCTGCACTAACTCTGATACGTACTGTGCAGTTAAGCATACGTTCACGTTAAACAGAATGCATCATCCCAAAAAAATATAATATCCAATTCACTCTCGTTCAACAATATATAAAATGCAATTTTTTCAACACATACAAGCGTATGTAAACCACACGGATATGCAATACAACACAACTCTTTTTTTTCTTCTTCTCAACATACTTGATATGTAAAAAGAAAAATCACAAGTATACGTACCATGCTTTACCATATAAATACACTGAAAAAAAAAGAAATTGAGGTCATCGTCACGTAAGTTCATTCAACCTCTTTTTTTTGATAACATATAGCCATATTGTATTCCCCCAACACATAACACACCACCACAACACAAAGGCATAAAAAACTCAAACTATTATGCACATAATCACAACCATCACCATAACGATTACGTCTCTGTTTGACGATTACGTGATGTATGATTGTTGTTCAATGACCGAGAGCAACAAAATAAAAACACATTGTTTGAACAGCAATTGCATAATCTTTTTAAAAAGTGAATGCAAAAAAATATATAGTCTTTCTTGATGCAGTATAGAAATAATAAATGTTGCGAAATTATTATTAAAGCTCATTGTCTTTTCGCTTGACCTTTGGGGATTGGTATATAGTCGTGTATATGTTGTTGGGAAATGGATTGTTTTTAAGGGTTGTGTTAAAGGGCAGGGACCCTTTTTTTACACATACCTATCCACATGTAGTAATATGAAGTAAGTTGTGTTATTTTTCGTGTAGTAATTTTTGTCAGGATGAAAGACCTCTATCTAGAGCGAAAAAAATATGNAGGACCCTACACATTGACACATCCATTTTTCTACAAAGTCCTTTAAAAGTCCCAAAAATAATTGAGTCAGTGATCCATACTACTATACTCTGTCTCTAAAAATAAGGTGTCGCATATATGTATTTTGCTCTCTGACCTTGTTTTGTCATTGAGCATTATTTGAATTTGAACGGTATATTATTCTAGTACCAAAAATATCCTGCGCATGCACGTTAGTTCTGTGGAAAATTCCTTTTAAAATCCTATTTTGCTCCAGGTTTGTGTACAACAATCTAAATAGTTTTATGCTCTCCTGACAGAGAGCATTAGCACCCTCACCAAAAGCAAGGTTAATAACATCTCTTCATCCAACAAGCATCATGATTATAATCACGAGCAAAACAACTCATAAATAGCACAGGAAATATATACATTTTACTCCAGTCCACTGACATTTTTTTTATATCCATCTTTTTCTAGCACGATTTTATCCCCTAAAATCGGTCACTGACATAATAGTAAAAAAAACTCTCTCGCGTAATATACTAACAATCAACAAGTTTACTGACCTAAGCAAAAAAGTATCCTACCCATCATCATACAAATATTCTATCTAATCTCACAATCCTCAATTTATTATGTATTAAGGGCAATGTACACGACAAAGCACGTTACCATGTCCACATACAAAACACTCGCCAGAAAGAAGCTTTTCTCTACAAACTTACTAAACTACTACTACTCTGTGATTCTTTTTTTTACATAACATTACGTTTCCAACTCCAACTCTTTTTTTTAAAGACATGCATACACAAGACACACACACAAGTTGAATGAACTTACAACATTATAAGGTGGCAGGTTTTTTTTACACATTAAAAACACCAAAAAAACAACTCTCTCTCGCGTTATCTGCCAACCGTCACGAATACATATATCCAATGTTAATACATTTCTGTGCAAAAGTTGCTCGAGAGAGAACGCATTCACGTTTTTCATCATGACCGTGAACTCGATATATATGCTCATGTATATTGGGTAGTTTTTTTGTATTGGGTAGTATGATTTCGCGTCTAGGTGAATAACCTTCTTTTTTAGAATAATGCGCGAAAAAAAACACAAAAGGGTTTGGAGTGTATATTTTTCACAATAGCAAATGGAGCAGTATATATCGCATGTAACAAGCTTATTATATTTACAATTACTTTTGTTTTTTATTCTCTGATTAGAGGAGAGAGAGAAGCTACACCATAATATTTAAACAAAGCGTCATGTTTTTTAATACATTTCACATGCATTCATGTTACTTGTTTTCTTGTTTGTTGGTCGTGTGCTGCTGCTGCACAATAGATAGATGTTGTGATGATGACGACGTATCATTGAAGTAGTTTTAGAGGTCAATGGACATGTGTTGTGTATGATCAATTCTTTTTAATGTGTTTTTTTTTCTACAAGTTGATGTAGTCCAGGAGATTTTTTGTTTCTTTCTTGAGGTTATTGAACATTATAATTAAAAGGTCAAGATTTATGTTTTAAGCTGACTTTTTCTGTCACAAAACATCAATTTAATTTATCCCCAATAATCCATAAACAAATTTAACCCGATTAAAAAAGAAGAAGAAGAAGAGAAAAAAAATTTGCAACAAGTTCATTCGCCCTGGATAAAAAAAAATCCCAATTAACTAAATAAATAAAAAGTCACAATGGGATCACATGCAAAATATATACAACACACTTGAACTCGCAAACAAACATGACGTGTTTTAAAGAGATAAGGTGTTTGAGCTTTATCCTATTTTTATTTCATTCTTTTGCTGCTACTGCTGTTGATGATATATAGGTGTGTATTCCTACTGCCACTTTACCCTTGAACGTAATTATCCACTTGGCAAAAGTTTTAGTCTGTGTTAAGCACAATTGATCAGGAATAAAATAACATGAGTAAAAACAACACTCTGTGATCCTTTTTTTCCTTTTTTTTTCTCTCTTTCCATCATTCCACGAAACAAAGCTTACCTCATTCGTACTCCTGCAACGCAGGTTAATGCCCTACTTGTCCAATAAACTTGTAACTCCATCGTAATATCCACACACAGACATAAGCATATATGAAGAATGCCCATATTACATGCCTTTAGAAGGTCATTGTATCTATCCTTGAGATACTTCGGAGTTCTACGTCCTCAAACTCTCCTCTAAACCCACAAAGAGCATTCTCCTCTACAGCATAACGAGCATCTACACCCTTTACACAAAACACACTCACTTCCATGATGACGACGAAGAAGAGCGTGAAAAAAACACTTGAGCAGCAACTTCCACTTTTTTTTTCCTTTATACCCTATCCTGGCTATCCTGTTCCGTTCCCTATTTTTCAACATTATATTTTTCTCCGGTTGATGAGATGCATGATACGTGCCCATGTTAAAAACACGACGAACGAGGTCGTTTACTTTTTTTTTTCAGAACAAAAATGCATGTTACTAGATTTGTTAATACTGAGCTGCTGCTGCTGGATTTGATGAGCTACTTTGTTCATATAAACTTGTTCTACATTGAACCCCACATTATTATATAGGTTCTTTATTCGTGTGTAGGTTGTTGCTCGCTGGACTGGACCTTTTTAGACCGATATGATTCTCAATTTCAAGTTCAGTCTCATTTTCACTTTCATTCGTGAAGATTGCTTCTTTTTATTAAAACAGCAGCAGCAGATATTACATTTGTGTTACTTCACCGGGTGCAGTTGAACAACACACTTTAATATTACTACCTGAGATTTTTTTTCTCTCTTGGAGAATTATTCTTTTATGGAAATTTGACATTTTGGAGATTTTTTTTAAAAAATCATTTGAAATTCATTTGAAATTATATAGTGCATATATTGTGACAAAGGTTTACCTTTTGTGTGTGTGCTGGAAATTATATACATTTTCATGGAGAAAATAAATCATAATAAAAATAACGTGGATTTTGTTTACTTGTGGAAAGGATTATATTCCTTTGTTCATATTTGTCATAGAAACGGATATTTGTGTATATTGTGACGTTCACATTATATATTCGGATTACGGATATTTTACGGATATAAAACTTTTGCATTTAAATGACTTTTTGGATCCCATGATCATGATGGATTATTACGATAGCAACAATAATTTGTTGGTGGGATGTAGTCCTGCATTTGGAGATAATATTCAGATTGGTACGGGCTTGTATTTTTTTACGGGTTGTAGTACGGAGTATTATGATGAATAGTTATAAGATTCAAATCATTTATGTTTCTATAGTGTTTATAAAAATTTGTGTGTTTTTTGTTAATTGGAAAGGATTACGACTTTTTTATTATTATTATTATCATTGCTTCTTCTTAAATGCGTATGTGTGTGTGTGTTTGCTCTGTGCTATTTAACTGGGTTGCATTAACTACACATATGATGATGATTATTATATAAAAATGTGCAAGTGCATGTTACGCAGTGTGAATGACCTCAAGCGTGTGTGTGTGTGTGTGACAACTATAATATTTTATAGCTCATATACCACAACAGCTCGCATTTTTATATGTGCTACCATAGCGATACTACATGATACTCTCTCTTTTTCAAAATCACTTGCAAAAGCAAACTAGTTTTTTTTAACGCGTGCACACAAACTTGTAATTTATATACATTTATATTAAAAGAGTACCTATGTTCTTTATCATCGTGTAACCATAGAAATTATTATTACGAGGTATACACACGAGAGTTAGAGAGAAGAAAAAAAAATAGAGAGTTTAGTTAAAAAAAAAAGTAGAGCATCGTAACTGTAGGTCGTTGAACGCAACGGTTTTGTATATACACAGAGAGTATTATCGTGTTAGTAGGGTTCTCTCGCGAGAGAGAGTAACGTTAGGTTTTTTTTTCTTCTCATTGTTTTGAGGTGTTGAAGGGGTCTGCTGCTGCGATCAGTTTATTCGTGATTCTTGGGGCGAGTGGATGTTCAAATTTTTTTTTCGAGAGAGATAGGCTGTTGTGTGATGTACAAGTGCGTATACCTGAATGTCAACTTTTTGGAATGTTTTGTGCTCTCTGTCTCTATGGAGATGATTTTGTGATTATATTTGATTAATAACAATCAAATTTGTGAAAAAAAAGGAAATTTAATTTTGTGTGGAAAATTTGTAAAAACACAAATTTGTGGAAAATTTGTAAAGATCAAATTTTTGTGGAAAAATTGTAAAGATCAAATTTTTGTGGAAAATTTGTTTTAAAAGCAAATTTGTGAAGCTCTCTAATAAATTCTCTCTCTCTGCTGTGTACTCATAATGAAATAAAAAAAACTCTCTCTTACGAATGATAATAAAAAAAAGTTTCTCTCTTGTGATGCTGCTCTCTTAGTCAAGTTTATAATATAAAATAATAATACTCAAAAGGAGATAGATTAATTAGCAAAAATGGTAGCACCGACTAAAGTGAAACGGAGGTTTATAGCGCAACAGGGTGGAGGTCAGCAGAATGGTTCTTCTGGTCCTCTTTTTCCCTCTGGGGATTCAGAGTGTAAGTGTGCATTTATGGAAATGTTTCTGCATACACGACATACAAACACACACAAGCGCATGTTATTAAAATTTCAGTGAAATGAGTGAAATGTTATAAAAACATTATTATTTTTGTTATTTTTATAGCGGTTCGTTTCGGCCGAGTCCCAAAACGCGAAAAGGCCAAGATCCTTGCAGCGATGCAACAGAGTCATCACGCGAAAGTAAGCGAGAGGGCGCTGAGTGCAGAGCTCGAGGATACTAGCAAGCTTACTAGCGCTGTAGTCCGCGCTCACATGGAAACTTGCGAG
>JAITYZ010000086.1:0-13146 GCA_027744595.1 Paronellides praefectus | reverse complement strand
TTATTTATTTAATGGAACCTCCTCCCTTCACGCACCGTCATGATCATTATCTAAACAAGTGTAGTAGTACCTCCACTACCGCCACCAATAACGCTAATGCATATTGCATAGGTACTCAAATAATAAAAATACTCGAAAGTAATTTGACTGTTTTCCTGACTCACTGAATAAGAGAAAAACAAGTTAAGTGTGTGATAAAAAACTATCCTACACACGCCCGACTTTGACTCGAGTGCGTATATTTTAATCTAAAAGGGCCTCGTAACATTATTTAGTCAGCCATAACATTCCAGATAAATAGGCAATTTTTCTCAACTGTCGCAGCCATTTTTTGTAGAAATTAATAGTAAATACAAAATTGGAGATATTTCTAAACAGCTAATTACTTTTCCCTTTTAGTTGCACTCAATCATTGCTAATAATTGTTGTAATATTTTTTAGTACACAAGACATGAATTATATTATTTCAACATCTTGAAATTAACATGTGCTTTGTTTGATTATAATTAATTTGAAAATGTAATGAAAAAAAGAAGAGAACATGTTTGGAAAGAAAGGGAAAAAGTTGTAACTCGATATGAAAACTGCAACAAAACGTGTGCACACAGAAGCACGCACTTTTACAATAAGCATGTAGACATGCAAAGATTCCGAAGATTAAAATGCTAGACCAAACAAGCAAGAGTGTCATTGTGTGTATGTAAATGTAAGCAGTTGAATGGAAAGCCTCCCATAGCGTTGCATTCTTCACAGGAGAGGATTTATCCTGGTATCGCCTTCAGTGAGAAACATAAATTATCAGAACATTTTGATTGTTATTATTATGCGCTGCTGCTACCCTTTCAACTTAACCTTGGTTGTGATTTTCAAATGCTGGTGATATCTCTTTGTTGTTGGTGGTGATGGTTGCGGTTGGTTGGTGGCATCCTGGTATCTTCTAAAAAATAAAATGAACTGCAACAGATGTGCAGGTGCATTCATATTTAAATCAGTTTTTGAATCACGCATGCGTTTCAGCCATATTTTTTTTAAAGAGCTAAAAAATTGCTTGCAGAAAGGTGCGGCATTTTTCAGAGAGATGAAAGTTACTCTCTTGTGGCATTGTTGAGTGAACTAGTAAAAGTCATCGTTTGTTTGAATCCTCATAATAATAATAGTATGTGCCGTGTATTTTTTATTGAAATTATCATTCGTTCGTGGTAATTTAATGAGATGAACATGAAGGATGATGACAATGATGATGAGTAACTCTCTTGAAAAAAAACAAATCTTGTTCCATTCTACAAGAAACTCATGTCTGCTAAATAAATGCTAACCGCATTATATACATACCACACACGCCTCCACAACATTCACATACAACATGGAATACAAAATATGCATTCATTTTATACAATGTTTGTGACGAACGTGCTTCCATTGTATTTCAAATTAGCAAAATACCAGAAGTAGTTATTATGAATTATGTGTTTATGAGTGCAAACCGCCAAGAATCAAGAAGCAAGCAGGCATAATAATATAGAATGACAGTCCAATTTCAAACAACTTTGTTTATTTGATTATATGATTATTACTGTAATTATTAGAAATGGTTATTACTTGATTAGGACAATTTATTGTGGGGTGTTGGATTTGAATTTGGATGGACAGATGAACTCAGTTCAACAGACACACACAAGGTTTGTTAATCTTTTAGTACAATAGAGTGAGTAGTGAGTGACCGTCCGCAATGCCACCACCTTTTTGTAGTTGCGCCTTGAATTGAAATGCTCATCTTGAATGAAGATTCTTAATCATGGATGATGATTCTGACTAGATTCGCATTTGCGGTTGGTTTGGTATGATCTTTTATGATGATGTGGTTTATGCTGGTTGGTTGACGAGCCGGAAAATTAGGATTTTTGACCCTTCCGAACATTTTTTAGCACGAGTATTGAAAATGACGGGAATAACTTGTGCACATAACACATTATTGTTGTCCACAAAGCCAAAGACCAAAACGAATATATTATGCATGTAATTATAATTTGCAATAATATATTATGGTGCATGTATGCCATATTTTTATTTGTGAACAGCGAAAAAAAGAAGTTTTTTCTCAAATGCTTTGACGATGGATAAAGCAATTTTTATAGTTGTTCAGTGAATAAATAATTTTCAGACTTTATGAACTTCCACTCTCATAAATGAAAGAATTTTTCATTATTTCACACTTTTAGCACCTACCGATCTTAACTTTCCCCTATTGATTTTTCTACAGTAGTACAAGTACATATATCTAGATATCATTCAACGAACATATCAAAATCATCTACCGCTTAAGTGACCCGTTCTTACAAATACAGAAAAGTTAAATGTCACCAAACTCAACCTAAAGACAAAATGCTACTTCATTCTAGCACGTATGTATTCCTTTTGAATGCTGCAGTCAATAAAGGGCACACATTTTGGAAAGTAGGTTTGTGCATTATTCCACCAAAGCTAAAGTCAACCTGCATATTTTATGGCAAATTCTCTCAAGTGAAATCTCAAATAAGCTAAATATGACTGATGTGATTTGATTATTTCTCTGATTGATACACCATGTTAATACTGTTAACCTAGTCATGATGATGCAGCTTTTTATGTGCATAGATTCTAGATAAGGAAGAAGAAAAAACTACACTAAAGAGGAACTTATTTTACCGTGAGCTGCAACGTATAATAACCTTTTACCCTGATCTTTAGCAAAAAGAAAAAAAATTGGAAGTCATCTCATCAGTCATCATCCTCACAAGCGTCCTTTCAGATTATGAAACAGTCACTGTCACTCACGTTTCGACGATCTTCAAAAGGAGAAAAAAAATTCAAGATGCAGTCTTTGCAATATTACGCACAACTCAACGTAAAATTCAACAAAATCATCATTTTTTTCTCTTCTTCTTCTTCAAAGCAACTTCATCCATCGTCGCGTCATAAATGTTCATCATCAACGTTAATGAATCACCTCTCTACTGATTGACTGACTGACTGACATCGTGAAGAGAGTGGGGGTAACGCTTTATTCTGTGAGATTGTATATCTATATATATTATTACCTATTATTGCTTGTAGTACATTTGTGTAGTACAGCGGATTATTTTATGACTTTCTATTATTTCCATATGCATATAAATAATAATATCCTTGAAAGGCCACCCTCATGTTCTGTTATGTTTGTCTGACACCAACCACGACCACCACTACTGCCATGAAAGATAAAGATAATATGTTTTAGTAGTTCAAAAACTTCAAACTCCAAACCACACACAAACAAAACCTCCTACCTCACGGATCACACAGACCAATTATATTGCTGCAGGGTGCACTTTAGTAAAATGCATGCAGACATAAAAACAGAAATACTTTTTTTTTAATCTGATTTACTTTGGGCGATGCAAGGTGCAGTGTAATCAAATTAAATGATCAAATTTTGCCTAAAGATAGTGATTTTTATTGGGGAATGTGTCGATAATTCATACATACGTAAATATATATATATCAATCAATAGAGCCAACTTTTTTTATTATCGTGCACCAAAATTTAATGGTTTATTTCACCTGCATGCATATATGAATTCAATACTATCAAGTGTCGAGGAAGGCTTGACGCGACGGAACAAGGATTTTTGTGTGTGTAAAAATTGTTATTGAGAGTGTAGATATGTGTAGATATTTTTAAGTACATGATATGTTTATAGCTTTTATCATGTTATATCTCTTTCAACCTCTGACCTTGAGTAAATTTTGTGAATTGCAATAATATAATGCACCGCGATATATCAAGATTACCAAGCACCATTATTGCACTCTTTTGCTTGTACCACCACCACCGTCACAAGATTCTTTTTTGTAGTTTTTATGGTAAATTTATTGTCAAATCAAAAAATATTTTTGTGTACTTGATGATGATGGGGTAACTCAACCTAATCAAATCAATTAAGGTAAGGTGCTGACGATGTATTTTTTCATAGTTTATAAAATACACACAATTATTTTTATGAAATGATGTGACCATGTTGTGTATAGTACGTTTTTACATACTTTTTGCCTTGTAAGTGTAATTCTCTGGAAGATTTATTTTTGCAAATGTTTTTGTCGTCTTCCAATGAATTTATTATCCTGTCAAAAAATGTCATTGACAAAATCTATTTTTGTATCTTTAGCATTGTCTGTGATCTAAATAGACTGTGTAAAATAATATGTAATTTTATATAAATGCTTGCTTTATCCTTTTGGATACATTTATACAACATGAGATAATAATTTATAAACAACATGACATGATAAAAAAATATATATCGCAATTAAATTTAATTGTTAAGAATTATTTGCATTATAATTCTACCATGTACTACACCTATACATACAACATACAATTTAATTTGAATAATATGTCGAAATTCATTAAATTAAATTAACTCTATTTTTACATGTTACAAAAATTTGACACTTGATTTAATATGTTATTATTGTACTGTTTTCATTTTTTGTAAACATTTTTTTAGAACACGCAAAAAATAACAACTTGCCCGTAACACACTTTTGTGACTTTGATGAGAGTTTGTGTGTTGCTGTAAATTGCAAAATATATATACATACAACACTGCCTACGACTTTGTTACAAATTTAACAGATTTATTAGGACTGCTAGAGCTGAACTTGTAGAAAGCTAACTTTATTTATTATTATTATTCAGTGTGCAATATATTATGTCCTGCTGTGCTGAAAATTTTGAAAGGAGACTCTGATTATACTGATTAGTTATTGACCTGCTGATGTTACCTGATGCCTGTTCTTGTTTGTTTATCATGTCTCATATTTTGTCTCCAAAAAAAGAGAGCAGAAATATTATTGGTGTTGCTGAATTGCGCTAAAACAAGTGCTCTAGCTGTCTTGTCTTGTCTAGAATCTAAAAAAAAGTCCACTACTACTGCATCCATTCATGTAATCCATCTTGGCATGATGTTATCGTTTTTTTCACTTGGATGATGGCTTACTTTTGCTTTGCTTTTGTTTTTAACCTTTATCAGTCTTGAGGTGATATTTATGCGTAAAATGATATATTATGCAGTCTTACAAAAGTAACAGGTAATTGTGATTAACGCAATTGGACATTTTTCACTTCATTGTTTGTCATCATGGTTTGTGTTTTGTCATTAAAATAATTATAGCTCTGCTTTCAGCTTTTACTTTTGTAGATTAAAAGAGAGCAAAATATTAGGCATGTTTGAGGACTTATTATGATCCATTGTTTTTGTGCTTTCAAAAATCTCTGAAAACATGTAGGTACACATGTGCATACCTAATACATTACACATTATACCAGGTCACAAGTGGTCCCAAGTAAGTATTTTTATGATTATATCTTGTCTACGCACTCGCAATATTGCAGTTTGGAATCAAGAATTTCAAACTCAATATATATGGCCTATCAGATATTGCGTACAGCTTTTCATGATGCAAATTTATCAAAGCAATTTTTATAATGAATAATTCTGAATGCCCATATATTTCAAGATTTATCAATATTATTTATTATTTCATATGCCTCATCAACGTCAACTACATCAATTTGCATTCCATCGTCAATCATCATCATTTTCATAATAGCAATATAATATCATGTGTATTATGACATATCGCTTACATCTCTAACAATCACTTATGCCATATATATATTAATATATTTACTCACTGATTGTGAATTAAAATATTTTATGATGCAAAAAAAATATGGCATCTCAATACATCTAGGTACATGGGCATATTATTTTTTTATTAAATTTCCATAATATCTATTTCAAGCAAGTTTGGAACGGAACGTGAGCTTCCTTTTGTGGATGTGTAAATATATTTTAAAGGTCATAAAAATTTCTTTGCTTCTTAAAAAATAATTCCATGCATATAAATAATATATAAGCGATATATTCAGCGATTATATACTTCTAAAAAAATCTTTCATCATTTTTTCCTTCGGTGGTATTCCTGTGGGAAGAAAGTTTGGTCTGTTTTTGCGTAAAAAAATGCTGATAGCTTTTGTTTTGCTTTACACCGTTTCATTGACTGACATGCATTGCAAATTTAAAAAAATCAGTGTCTCAATATTTGCCAGACTGCATGCTGTGCGTATGTACAAATACAGTATGTATCGTCATCATAATATGTTAATCATTCAACAGTAAAAGGAAGATTATTGGATTTAAAGACTAGACACGCATATTTAAAGATGGATTATGGACATCCAATTAGGTACGCATTTACAATTTTCCGACAAGATAAAAAAAATCAAGGACTTGCAATATAAGGCTATTAGCCAAAATGATTAGGTATTATAATAATCATCAAGTCAAAAATTAAAACTAAAAAAGGAAAACTTCACACCGTTTGTGTCAGTTTCAGTGAACAAGTAAAATAATAATAATTGAATTGGTGGTCATTGACACAAATTTTTCAGTGTTTCGTGACCAGATTCTCTTTTTTTTTTTAAACCGGCAATCAATTTATTATTCTTATTTTAGCAAGGAAAAATCATTAAAAAGATAAAATAGTTGGTTGACAAGAAGAATGACAAAATGTCAAAAAGAAAAGAAAAAAGATTCTGATATTTTCTGTCAAGAAGATAGCGGTACAATACACCTTGATTCATGACATATTATTATTGTAATATTATTGAGAATGGTCCAAAATGGTCCAAAAATTGACCTCTGACAACTTGACGAGTCAAGAGATATTCGTCAAAGACGGGGAAAAGAGATGGCCGTTACTGATAATTGCCTTAATTGGCATCGTACAATTTGTTTGTTTTGTGATATTGCTCACTTTTATCACTGTTCTCGGTTTTTTTCAGCATCGTTTGTCAAGCTTGTTTTGCACGATTTGCTTGTCAAATATATGTGTGGTGGCCATCCTCTGATAGCAGCAAATATATTATTTCTATTACCCATTTTCTATCACTACTACCGCAAACTTGAGAACACAAGAATGCATTAACAAGATTGAAGATTATTAGAATTCAACGGGATTTTTGTTGTTTACGTCAATCCGTCATCACATCAGTCAGATCACAAAAGTTAGTATTTAGTTCAGAGAAGGAATATACTGCTGAAAAACTAGAATAGAATGTTATTTTTTCTGCCGCATAGTTCATTGATGGTAGGACATGTGGAGAATTATTAAAAAAGGACTCTTTTTTACTGCCGGTGCGGTTGTTTTATGTAGTTTTGTTGTTGTTGTAGAAGTGACTAGACACAGTGTATTTGTTTTTACATTAGCTTTTTCACTTGACGTTCTTAAGATGATCAGATCAGATCAGGAATCTCTTATTATTCTTGCCTTGACTTTTTTTTCTCTTGGACCAGACCACTCACTCGAATAGCATAGTTTCGTTAAAATATATGTATTACATTGTCTCCCATATGCCATCTCTTAAGCTTTGGCTAGGACAGGACACCATCACAAGAGCGTAGTACATAGTAATATTGAGTGAGGCTAAGGTCTAGGCAAAATGGCTAGTTTGCTGATCCATCTTCCACCACCATTAACTATGTAGGCATGTATGTATGTATATAAGAGTGGTTTGTAGTAGTGGTGGTTGGTGGATGATAAAAGAGGATTCCGGTAGTTTTGAGAAGATGAGAAAATTGGACAAAAATTCTGATGTATTGGTGCTCCACAAATCCAAGCACGTTTTCCGTCAAGAAAAGAAGTCAGGCCAAGAAAATTCAATGTTGATTCGGTGGTGTAAAGTAGTATGAAATTTTTATCACAAGACGTTTTTTTTCTTTTCTTGCTGGCCCTTTGCTTTGCCCAGACAAACTGTGTGAGAAAGAGAGAGAGAGAGAGGAAGCCTAGTCAAGAGTATCCGTTCATCTTGACTGGATTACTTTTTTGTTTTAGTTTTTTTTGGATGTCTCAAGAAAACTCATCATGAGGAAATGTGTGTTTGTGTATGATTGATATAAGAGCATAGGCACGACCAACACAACTAAAAAAATGAGAAAAGGAATGCTGATGGTGTACATGTGCATACATGTTTTATGAACTTTTTTTCCATTTTATTCATTTGGTAGCTGGCCTTACATAGTAGCACATTTGGAAGGCTGAACTATATCAATCACAATCAGGTTGAAAAGTTGAAGAGTTTCTGGTGAACTTCCACTTAGCTCCTCTTTTACACTCTCTCGCTCTCTTTGATGGATAGCCTTCTTGCATTAGTAATATTAATGCTGGTGTAGTAATAACAACATACAATTTTAATCGACATGCATGGGCCGACAAATGCAATCGGTCCTTTTTTATCGTAAAGACGAGATAATTGCTAGTCAAGGTTAAATAGCTTTTTGTGCAATCGCAACAAGTACACATCAATAAGAGCAACACCAACAACAAAAATCCAAGAATTTGATGATGATGAGGATGGCTGCATAAATGTTTAATAAGAAGGAGAAGAATCAGCACCAGTTTAGCAGATCAGAAGAATTACAAGACAGCAGTCGCATATTGGATTGCATTTTTTACTTTAGATGGGTTTATTGGAATTGGAGTGGTGTTGGATTCACGGTTTCTGGTGTCTGATGTGTGGTGTAAAAAAGAAACTGGTAAATAAAAAAAATATATGGATGGAGAGTCGATGACGATGATATGATGATTAAGAATTCGATCATGTTGATCGTCACTCTCTGATTCTGATGACCGGTCAATCTCGTTTTTAATTCTTGCTTTGTATTCCTATGAACTCACCCTTTATCTCTTATTCTTCCCAGTCCTGTCATGATAAAGAAATATAATAGGTACAATAGGCACATCTGCAATCATCCACCGCGGTGGTGGTGGCGGTAATGGCGATAATGGAGATCAAGAATAATAAGCCAATTTATGTCTGTCTACCAGCAGCAGAGAAGCTTAATAGGAAATGGGCATTCATGTAAATACATATGTATAATGGGTATGTAGACTGCAGTTTTAAGAGATATATCGTGAAAAAAAGTGCTCGTTTTACATATTACATCAATTATCATTTTAACAATTTATTTAGATTGACAGCAAGAAAGAAAAATCGTGAGATTATTTGGTGTTAATTAGAAAGAAGCTGTTTTGACGTACAGGAATGTTTTTAAAAAATGTGTAGACAGATAATTACTAATTATATTGTTAGATTTGAACTTTGAACTCGAAGGAAGATTCAAAAATTATATTATACGAATTTTTGTTAATTAAAGCTGGAATTTCAAATCTGCTGAATATTAACTAGTAAAACAGTTTAAAATCTACATGTTTAATACTTCGGACTGAGAAATGTTACAAGCTCATTGCTCACCATTGTTCATCATAAAGTAAAGTAATCCATGGGTTGAAATATGTATGTGTAATGTTGATAGGGGCAAAGGGGAAGGATGTTATTAATATTATACCTATACACTTTTGAAAACCCACAGCTTAAATAATCCAAATATATTTAGCAGGAATAAAAACTGCCTACATCCACAACCCATCCATATACTCATGCATAATGTATGTATATTTGTGGCTGTATCATGAATTTTCAACCCTTTTTTCCAGTAAACGTACAAGTCTCGTCATCATTAGTATTTTTTACTTTCACATATTCCCATATGTATTATGTATTTCCAAAGTTGAAAGTTTTGGCATTCAGTGAAAAGACAGAGGTCGAGCGTTACATCCCTCTTTACCTTTTCTATTTCTTCTTTTTAACTAAACGAAACGAAATGTGTAATTTTTGTAATATGCTTTTAGCTAAAGTGCTCTCCTAGTCTATAGCCATCGCAATGATCATCATGATCATCACCATCATCTTGATGATAAAAAAAATCCAAAAGAACCATTTATATATATATATAGTTTTAAGGGGGATAAGAGGAAAAGGTACTTAATTTGAAACTTCCGAAAATAGACTTCACTTTTCATAATAAAGTAGAAGTACGTGTGTCTAGTTTTAGCGTATGGGTGGATAGGTAGGTGGTATTAAGGTATATTTATTCATCTGTATTTGTACACACCACAACGATACGAAATGGAAATGTGTGCAAAGTAATTTCAGAGTTTGTAGCTTTATTGCTACCATACATTTTCACAATGATACGCACACTGCGCACACAAATTTGAAATTACTACGTACTAGAAAAAAAGAAGAAACTTGGAGGAACCAGACCAAAAGAAGAAAGCATTAGTGGTATATTTTATATCCAGAGAAGTTAAGAGAGAAATGATATTAAATACGAAAGACTTAATGTGTTAGCAAATAAATTTCAATTTACTTTTTTTAAAGAAAAATGAGCAAAGAGCGCGAGTGTTTATGGAAGTGTGTCAATTTGCTCCTATAAACTTTGGTTGGCTTAATGGAGAAAAGTGGTGGTTTAACGTTATTTTCATCCGGAAATAATATTCATTTACTTAAGCCTTACCTTCTTTTTTTGGTATAAAAAACGTTGACTGATTGAGAAAGTCGGGGTTATAGTTTTTCTGTATAGATTTTAAAATAATAGTTCACATGAACATTTATGTGGCTTCCGTTGAAATCCTCTTTTATTCATTGCTACATGCACATTAGCTGTTGGAACTTGTGTGATGACGAGCAGTATCAACAAACCACGTTGATATTAATTTTCTGTTCGTACGAAAAAGTGAAAGTAGGGAAAATGCGAAGCAGAAACACTAAAGTATTTTTTTGCGTAGGAGAGTCTAAATCGAAACAGTTTTTCAACTATTTTTAAAAGTACTTTTGTGAATGTGGCCTTTAAATGTTTTATCACTTTGTTTTTTTTCAACTTCAAACACGCTAGCAAATTTCTAGGTCTTCCTGGGCCTTTAAAAAGAAGTCTTAAAAAATATATGTGAAATAGTATAATAATAGGACAACCTAAAATTGTCTAATCCAATAAAAATCACGCACACACAGTAATGGTGTGTGTGTCGTGTCTGTTTTCCTTTGATTTCTTTCCTCGTTTAAAATAAAAGACAGGGACACAGCACATATCGCAATTTTTATGCTCAAACGTTGCAATAATGACAAAATGTATAACATCATCACAACAAAAAATCTCTTGGCTCTACTTTTCTCTGTATTTACATTCGCAAAAGAAAGATATAACGTATTCAGGGAATGAAAAAAGTAAGACACAGACAAAAGTACATCAAGGTTTTAAAATTATGGTACTTTGTTCTGTTTTATTATCATCATCCTACATATATTTTTTTTGCAAAAATCTTTTTTTTTCATAAAAGATTCAGATTTGGTATACTTTTTTCATTGAAAGCATGTTCCAGCGGAATTGGTGGTAACGGAAGCGTACTACTATGCCGTTGTTGTTTAAACCTCCTTTGAATAATGCGAGTACATCAAACGTACAAAATGCTCAGATATGGAAGGGTAATGTGAGTTGAGATTGAAATGGAAAAAGGAAGGAAAAACACGTAGAGAGAGAAAGAGAGACACACGGGAGAATATGAAAATGATGCTGATGATGATGATGACGGTTATGTAAAAGTGAGTATATGGAACAAAATGGGATTTGTCTCATGTGACATCGTGCACATTATTAAAGTGACATGATGACATTGACTAGTCAAGTCGAGTCAGAAAATGAGAGGAAGAACAAGGGAAATTGGAGTAACAAGAGAAAGCAAAAGAGGAATTCTAAAATTTCTCTTGGTGGCAATGGTGGAAGGAGTGACATGAGTAGGAAGTGAAGTAGAAAAAGCAGAGAGGATGTTGATGGTATTGTATATAATATGTATTTAGTTTACTGTAGAAAACGGGTTTATAAAAATTAGGTGATGTCATTCAAAAGCTTTAACTACATTCAACATTCATGTTACAAAAAATTATATGGCAAAAACAATACACCGCACCCCTGTCATTCATTCCGCCACAAAAAAAGCCATATGGCTTCTCTCACTATCTTGTTATTATACTGCCTTTTTGCATTTCCTTGTATAAAGCATAAATGTGCATTTTAAAAAGTCAAAAATAACTTGTATTTTGTTTTAAAATAGCTTTTAACTTTAAGAAAAAAAGGTTACAGTTTATTTTTACCATCGTAATTTAGGTGGTTTGGGTTTGACATATGGGACAAGAAACAACTTTTGCAGCAGGGTGCTTTGATGATGAGCTCTTGTACGGTTTCGATTCAAATGGTGCAATTTATTTATGACTTTTTAGTAGTTTTTACCCGTGTGTGTACGTTTCGTTTATGTAGGCATACAAACCTTGAGCGTGATGTTGCGCGTGATAAGCAGCAGCTAGGATATCTTTTATCTTTTTAAAAAAGCAATATTTTATGATGCAAGTAGGTACATAATAATATTCAAAATCAAATCTCAAACTAGGCGCATGACAAGACAGGGATAATAACACTTGAGCAAAGACCTTTTTTTATGGATAAACTTGACTCAAGTCAAGAAACAACTTTTGCAGCAGGGTGCTTTGATGATGAGCTCTTGTACGGTTTCGATTCAAATGGTGCAATTTATTTATGACTTTTTAGTAGTTTTTAGCCGTGTGTGTACGTTTCGTTTGTGTAGGCACATATAAACCTTGAGCGTGATGTTGCGTGTGATAAGCAGCAGCTCGGATATCTTTTATCTTTTTAAAAAAGCAATATTTTATGATGCAAGTAGGTACATAAAATTCAAAATCAAATCTCAAACTAGGCGCATGACAAGACAGGGATAATAACACTTGAGCAAAGACCTTTTTTTATGGATAAACTTGACTCAAGTGGAGTTAAAAGAGGCAAGACAAGGCTAAGGCTATTTAAGAAGAGTGAATGGACGATGACAGAAAAAAATCTTTTTGAAAACAAACAGTATAGTAAATATAAAGAGTATTTTCTTGAGTGGAGATTTACTGCGTGTGTTTGTATCTTGTCTTGTGTATATGGATTTTATATGCACTTGACTTCTGAAGAAGCTTGTTCTCATCACGTCTCATCATCATCATCATCATCGACCAACAAGCACTTCCTCTCCTGAAAAGGATTTCTGCATCTGTGCATCTTCTCCTCACGCAGTGCAGTGTGTGCTATACTCACACTCACTGCATATTATTATCATTATTATTTTTTATGAATTCACTAATTCAATAATGCATGTACGAGTGCATGAATA
>JAITYZ010000085.1:0-10283 GCA_027744595.1 Paronellides praefectus | reverse complement strand
AAGAATAGCAAGACATTATTAATCATGGTATGTTGTACAATTTTGAAAGCATATTGATGACATGATTATCCCTACCAAAATGTCCTTTGCCTTTGCTCTTCTTATGCTCATCATATCAATTTCATACTAACATTATTCTTATTACTGTGATTAACTAAAGCCCGCAGCCCAACCGGCCTTGCTGACGACTAGTAGATATACTTTACAATCCAATCCTTCTTTTTTATCTTTTCAGGTGTACCTGCTCTTCATATTCACGCAACCACACTAAAACATACATAATATCATCTTGCCTTCTTGTACAAAAAACCCAGTTCCTATTTCAATTTTCTTGGTGTTTCCCTTCAATTGCTTTTTTGCTTGTTCCACTGCTTGTTCTCGCGTAGTATTCAACTTTATGTATTCTCAGTGGAGGAAAAAAATATTATTCCGTCTATCCTAACACCAAAACCAAACCAACAGCCTTTTAACATACTTGTTTTCTTTTTAATACGACATGGTCGGTAACCAAATATCAGTGAAGCTGCTTGGCTGCTTTTGCTCTCCCGTGTGTGTGCTCTTACATAAGTACACTGATATATTACATTGTTGTCTGATCTGATGATACATTTTTGCTGGTGGTACTCCACTCCTCGCCTTGCATCTCGGTGAAAGTTTTAATTCACAGCCAAAAAGGCAAAAGAGAAAGATAGGAGGGGAGAAAAGAGACCAAAGGAATACACAAGAGCAGCTGGAAAAGAATTTTCGGTGAATTCAGCAGGCCATACCATAATATGGTAACCATATACCACACATGATGATATGAGATGGGAAAAATTTAAGTCTAGAAAGTAGGAATAGAAGCAACTTTGTTCTTCGGCAAAGGAAAGCTTTTCTCTCTCTTTTTTCTCTCTTGCTTGCATGTGATAATCGAAAAGACGATGATGATGATCATCATCAACATGGCATGTAGTAAAAATAGTACTACTACTGCACTGCTCTGTCTTTTTCTTGCCACCATACTCTAACTTGTTGCTTTTTTCTCCATTTTGTTCTTACCAACGCAATGTAGGCACAGACAAAAAGTTAAAAAAGAAGAGAAGAGAAAGTATGGGGGAAAAAGACAATAATTCAGGCTTATAAGACGACTTATGATCGCGTTGGCTGTACCTACTTCACTGTAGCTTTACCCTAACTATATATTTTGTGTGTCTTATGACTTATCATATCAAAGAACAAGTATATATCTTGCCCTTTTCTCTTTTTTTCGCTCTTTGCCATTTTCATAATTATAAGTAAGCAACTGAAACACACACACACTTACGAACGAAAAGGTTCATAAAAAACAAAGAGTAGAGAGGAACAAAATATGTATACATTATTTTTGTGCTTCTTTTATCAGTTCGTTCCACATTTTTCATGATAATTTAATAATGTGAGAGAAATGAAGCAGCACAAGAGAGATATGGAAAGAGAGAGAGAGAAAATAGAAATTAGGAAAAGCCTTGTTAGTAAAAAAAAGTAGGATAAGGATGGGGACAGAATTAGATCACCTGCTGCTGGCTTATTTTATTTTTGTAATCTAGGTTTTTTACAGCAACTTTTTTAACAAGCTACATGCGGTATGGTATGGTATGTAATAATGTGTGTAAGTGTGTAACCGCCCCCCTAGTTGACAAAGTTTCCCTGTTTTCTTAGTAAATGTGTTATTATAATAGTAAATAAACTTGTAATTAAATTTTTCACCATTACTTCCTGTGGTTGGGTGAAAAGGGATTTTTTTGTCCTTACGTAATTCAATTTTTTATCCAATAACTTTCTATCCCATTAAAAAAAGGCTACTAATGAAATAGGTATGTAATATATGTGTAAATCTTTCACAAGTAAAAGGGAAGTCGCTTAAGAACCGCAATGCAAATGAAAAGTCAAAAGTAGGAAAGAAACTTTATAAATGCTTTTTTCCTCATTTTCTTTTAATGATAATAATAATAAAAGAAACAATTATGTTGATAATAATGTGTGTATAAAATGGAGTCGTAGCAGTATAATCTCATTTGCTTTGTCCAAAATCACTTTCTTCACCAAAATACCTAACCTCACTTGCAATGCATCTCAAAATTTCCATCTGAAAATCACATTTCCTTCACGCATTTGTCCATTATAATAGTCCCTTTCTTTATATCACCATTCCACTATTTATTTCCAATGTTGTTGCAAAATGGATAATGGGTTTTTTGTATACTTGACTATTATTACAAAAATGCGAAATCCGAAACCCCATCAAATATTAACTTTTCTTCCTCTCTCTCTCTCTCTCTCTCTCTTTTACTCTTACTCTCTGACTAGCTTGTTTTATGTATATTTTTGGCCTTTCCAATGTCAACTCGTTCCTCGTGTACAAACTACTCAAAAATAGGTATACAAACAGCGATAGCAGCCATATAAAATATTAGTATACTAAAAATGCAATACTATTATTGCCCAGCTTTATTTTTTTCCTACTGAGCTTCTCCAAAGGCAATAACAAGAAACAATGAGCTCCCAGACGTTCGTCCGTCCGTCGGCTGCTGTGTGCTTTCCTTCTTTCTCTTCTTCTCTTCACTCACAAGCCTATCAACTATTCAACCTCTCCAACAGATTTTCCATTCTATTTCCTCATGTTTTATTCCATGACTCCATACCATACTATTATATATACACAACAGCTTTTGTATAACGTTACAACATTACCACGGTTCAAGTAACCTTATAACCTGGTTTGTGCTTATTGGGATTAAAAACATGCAGTATTCCTATTTTAGGCATGTATATTTGACGTCAGTCCGTCAGTCAAGAACAGCAGCAGTCGTTATAATATTTTGTTTTTGGCCAAACACAAGTCCGCACACACATATTTATAGAAGCCTTTTGCCTTGTATGCAATCATGCATCGACGGACAACCCCATTTTTCAGTCTGTTCCGTGTAGTATATAATACAAAGCAGATGAACAAGTGAAAGTTAATGAAAGTAAATTCCATAATCCATCCATCCTTTATTCTACTGTGCTCTGCACAGTGTACAGAGCAATGCTACTATTAACTTGTCGATGATAACAAATAATAATGATCATCTTTTTGATACTTTGTGTTCATCACGACCATGTAAACTCCTATTCCTGTTGTGCCACAATACTTTTTGCCCTGGTCTAAGTCACAAGATTATTGTTATTATTATGACTCGTCTTTCCATTGGCAAACTTATTTTTAGCCAGAGCAAATCTAAAAATAATTATTAATATCATCATCCTAGAATATTACAGGCTTTCTACCGAAAATAGCAACTTTTGAGGATGATATACTTAAGACAGAGAAAAAAATATTGTGTTTGTCATTATTTTTATAGGCATATTCCTCTTATCTTCTCTCCTCTGTCTTCTATCTTAATTTTCATTAAAGCTACCAAAGTATTTCGGGGGAAAAATTGTAAACTTTTATTAACAGCTCAGAGCAGACGGTGTGTGGTGTGATGTTCAGAAAATGTGGAGGGATGCACATATACTATTTCAGCAAACCAGGATTAGGAAAAGTTTGGAGGCTTTTACTCTAATAAACTTGAGCTTGAGAAAGTGAGTAAAAATAAAAGAGAAAGTCTATTTTATCTAGTGTGCCTTCACGGCTGTTGTATAAACATAACATCCTCTTGTGTCTCTTCCGTTCTATAATTATCATGAGGAAAAAGGTGATCATGATCATCATGAAAAACGTTGACGAGTTTTCCCATGAAAACTTTATCTGGTACTCGGAAAAACACAAAAATATTATTTTGCAAAAGCGGCTTATATTCTGCTTCTGAGGAAGTACACCATAAAAAAAGTAAACTAGAACAAGATGAAAACAAAATGGCAAAACTGTTTATGATATAGTGGCACTATATATAAACTGAGTGGCGATTGGGGATAAAAAAGTACAAAGGATATTGAAAAATTAAACAGAAAAATATATTTTGTTTACCTTTTTTTATTCCATAAAGCTCATTTAATTTCCTTTATGGAAAACGATCCTTCGTTAAAAATACTGCATAAAAACTTGAAGTAAACTCAACTCGGGGGATTTTCAGACAAAAAAATTAACGTACAAACTTAGTTTTTCCCTTGTGACAAGTATTTATGTATATAAAATAAATGAATAAAGTCAAGTGATAAAGTCACACTACAAAAAAACAACAAAAATATGTTTTAAAAGAATAAAATTACATGACGAAGATATTTAGATACTGGCAAATAAAAAGAAAAAAAGATATGAAAGTTGAGTAGAAGAGAAAAAAAATGAGAGAAGGAAAAAATAAGTTGTTGCTTTTTTATTTGTGTTCTCCTTTTTTTCTATCAGGCTGTCTATCTAAAAAAGTGTTGATGATGACGATGCTGATGAGTTGAAGGATGAAAGTCCATTTATTTTTCTCTTGTGTTTCTCTGGGACTGATTTTCCCTTTTTAATGGGGTATTTTCCCCCTACTTTCACTCACTCACTCACAGTCACACCGACTCAATGTGTCTTATATTTTTCCTCCACACTCCAGCAAGTTGGGATCTCAACTGTTGAACGTTACAGTTTTTCCATGCCATATCGTCGCATCTCCACCACCATCATCATCTCCTTTTTTCTATTTTACCATATTATACAGCCTCTGCTCTTATGTGAGATGATCATGATCATCACTACCCAAAGCACACGCACTACGAAGCCTCTATAACCATACACACTACTACAGTAACAGCAGCAGTAGCAGAAGCATCGTCATCATGATCATATCGCCATCATATGAACCATCATCATCTCGCTTACATTTTACCACCACCAATATCACTTCGGAAACTCACACCACCAGCCTCAACGGCGGCGATAGTATAGTATTAGCACAACATGCTGTTGCGTTTGTTTGTTTTTATATATATATTTATATTTGTTTTATTGATAATGGTAGTCTAGAAATAAAAAGAAACAAGCAAAAAAAGATAAAAGCGGAGAAAAGGCAAGGCTCGCCTCTGTTTTATTATTGGCTAGTGTTGTGTAATACAAGAAGAAGAAAAAAAACAAATAAATTCCGGTTACTTGATTTTTTGTGTGAGAGAAAAATGGTAGGATATGCCGCTCTATGATGGCGGTGGTAAAGGAAAGTGTTGAGTGGGACACAGACAAGGTACACACCGTCTTTGGTGGGTGATTTGTAGAGGAAAAGTCTATATAAACTTGTTGTAGGCCGAGAGTTGGGATCGTAGCGGCAGGTCAGGCCTAAGGACGCAAGTAGAGCTTGCATACATTTTTTCCATATACCTATAGTTTTAAGTATATCTGCGTATATATTTTACACTCAAATTTTAAATTTGGGATGTCTTATATTGCAACAAGTACAAAGGAAGCTATATAGCTTTTTTCTGTTCTCGTATTACTCAAAGTCACTAAAGTTCGCGCCAACAACAACCAAAATAATACTATACTGCTGAGCTGATATATTATCTAAATTGATAGCGATTTTAATAATTATACCACATATGTACCTATATGAATGTTTGTACAGCATGTATCCATTTCTTCACATGAGAACCAGAGAAAGCGACAACTTTCTCGAGAGAAGAATGAAACAAGTTTTCTGAAAGAAAGATGAGGAAACGTCTGGATAAGTCGCGTGGGAAAATACGTGAATAATAATAATGCTACTTAGCGTGTGAAAATATGACATACACAAACACAGGGTTTTCTCATTTTGTAAATAAGTTATATACATAGATTTAATTATGCAAATAAAGCAAGGTGCTGAAGTATAAAAGTTTATAATTTAAACGCTTTAGGATTTTGTAGAAAATTACTTGTGGTTTACTGAATACGAGAGAGGAAGATGATTGGAACATAGGAGAAATGGAGAAAATATGTGTTTATAATTTATTATATATTTTAGTAGCAAATGAGTGTCAGCAGTCAACAATTTATTGTACGTGTGTATAAAAAGGGATATTAAAAACAACAAATTGTTTGTTTGTTTGTTTCTTGTACCAAACCTGCATAGCATGTAGTTTGTTTGTTTCAAACCACATAAAAAAATCATAGAACCCCTGGAGTTGTAGAAATAAGAACCATGACGGATTGATGAAGTAACATTATTGTCAAGCTTGTACGTTTAGTGTAACAAATACTGTTATTAGTCAANTATTAGTCAAGTTACTATGTAATTTAGGTTTCAAAGTATCAATGGTTGTAAAATTAATAATATGAGCTATGCTTCACTGTAATCAAGTAAACCCGCTTGCTTGGAAAAGTGGAAATTCTTCTCTGGTCTCGATTATAAACTTTTTTTTGTAATTATTCCATTTTTAAGTGGGGTTTTGTAGGTGTTAGGTGTTTTTTACTTAATTCAAATTCTTCTGTTAGCTATAATTCTTAATTTCACAAGTAAATGCCTCCTGCATCCCACCTACGCAACTTTAGCACAGATTTTAAAACGGTCAAAATCAAATCATGGCAGGTGGTAAAATTATGGAACTAACTACCCTGCTGAGATGCAATTGAGCGCACCATGCATGTATTCACTTTGTCATATTTATTTGTAGATCTGATTATCTGATATATGCTACAATCTGATGCGCTGATTTTGTATTAATTTATTTTACTTGTAGCGCATATGTAATATTTACAATAAAGGATGAGACAAAGGTAGTTGATTTTTGTGTTTTGAAAAAGTTTTGTACTAAAATTTCGTTGTTTATTGTAATCTGAGCTCTTTTGGGATGATGAAAGTATTATATTTCACAAAAATTCATGCTAAAAGAGTTTATTAAAAAATGTGCATAATCAAAATTCAATAAAACGAACAAAATCAATCCAGTGACCACGATGAAATCTTAAAGCTACTATATAGATCAAATGACGATACAAGTCAGAAAATTTATGTCAGCTTGCATCATTAACGTCAATTCTTACATACACGTGTAAAATGATAAGATGAGCAATTGTAAATCTGAGTATTATTTACATGGATAAGTCGCATTTCACTTTGTTATCATTTCATAATTTAATTTGGTTGATTGAAAGAATAAAAAGCTGGAGTGCATGGCATCATGAAACTTGAAACGACCATAATTTTACGGATCAGACGATTTGCGTCATTCCATAATGTTTGCGTCCTTTGTTAAAAAATTACGTATATATTTTTTCCACGATGATGACGAACTTTTTTTCTCTTAATGATGTAATTCAATATCTGTGGATGCAATCACCGGATCACAAGCCAAAGTACGTCCTTGTTGATGCAACTGAAATATTATAGGTATTGTACCATATCGAATGTGATGTTACATGACGTGCATTATTTTGATTTCGAAACGTTTGTCAAGTTTGACGTGAAGTAATAAAAATTTACTATTTGTCGAATTAAATTACATACAAAGTGATTGCAAAACTACCTACGTCATTAGGGCTGCCTGGTGAATAACCGGTCAAAGAAAGAAGGACAAAAAATGAATACCCGGACAAGGAAGAAGAAAAAAATGAATACACAATTTGATTGAATACTAGAAACGGAAGTCTCCACTACCTATTTTTTAATCAAGGAAAATTTTATTCCAAAAAAAACCCACAATTCCAGCGTCATTATCTTTCAAGTATAAATGATAAAAATAGCCAGGGAGCAATCATTATGTGGAAATAATTTGTCTATCAATTCATTGAGCTGCTCGCGTCATATCCTTCTCACAAACTTCATAATCACTAATGCCACTACATTTTATTATTGATTTGGAATTTTTCATTCGCTATTGTTTGACTAAATGCATTCTAAAAATAGACCAGTGCAAAGTGACACAACAGAACAGAGAGATGATGTCAAGTACAGAGAATACCATAAGTACTTTTTTGAACAGCTTTACACATAAAATACCTCAAGTGCTCATCCAAAAAAGCAGGCAAGTGAAAAGATTATTTTTTATATACGATTACAATATATCGACACTGAAAATAAAAGAAAGGATAAGCAAAAAAAATAAAATACCTCAAGTGCTCATCCAAAAAAGCAGGCAAGTGAAAAGATTATTTTTTATATACGATTACAATATATCGACACTGAAAATAAAAGAAAGGATAAGCAAAAAAACATGAAAAGCGAATAGCGGAAATCCGAAAATGACAAGAAAGAGAGAGAGAGAGAAATCGGCTTAAAAATTCTGTTCTTGCTCATCTCTCACTCGCCAAAATAATACACACATTGATGTACACCACCCACATAAGTCTCCGTCATTCATTCTTAGGTATATTTTTATCCAAATCTTCTGTAATGTGCTTTCTCTGTCTTTTCTCTTCATGGAACCGGGTTTGTTGCTTTCACTTTTATGAGACAGTAAAGAGAAAGAGAGAGTTCCAGAGCAGTGGTAGTGGTAGGCATATCGTCATTGTCACACATGCATGGTTTCATGATGGATTTTATTTATCCATGTATACCTTAGTTACTACTTATATATATACCTATGCATATACCTATACCAGTTTATATTTTCATTCCATCAAAACAAATATAACGAGAGGGTTCTGGCGAGTGAAAGAAAAAAATTGTTTATCATCATGCTCAATTCATCATAATTCATGTAACATGCATGTAACTTACGCGTGAAAGTATTTTGTAACTTTGTAAGTTAAGTTGGAAAAAATCAAATAGGTACATTTGAACCCAATAGTAATAATATAATTTTGCAATATACAGACTTAGAATATAGCTTTCCTCTCTTGGAATACAAATGCACAAAATTGGAAATATGACACAATGAGCGCTGGTGATGGTGGAATGGCAATGGAATGGCACAACTCATTGGAGTGGGAGTCGGACATATTCCTACCATACATTTCCTGCCCAAACAATCCACACCCATCTCATTATCTTAGTGAAAGTGACTAAAAATGTAAAATTGAAAATTGAGTAATACACAACCTCATTTCATAAATATTTAATAATATTAAACACGTGCGTAGTACACCTTTTTTCCAACATGTAATTCGTGATAGCTCATTCGAAAACTCGAAATTCTTATGATGAATTCTTACCAATTCCGAAAGCCCCTGCTATGAAAAATGCGAATGTTGATCTGCAATTTAGAATATGGGGTTTGTTGACAGAGAATGAGAGATAAATACAAGTTTAATTTGAATTTGAATCACTACCTTTTTAATTTTCATTTTAGAAAATGTGCAGGCAGAATTAGTTAGGGGTAGCAAATGTGCAGTAGGGATTGCCGTAGACCCCATTGGAGTACGAGTGCGTAGGTAGATGAACTTCACGGAACAAAGCATTATGTGAGGAAAGCACAAAAGAAAAAGTGATGCTCTCTTGTCTTTCCTTCTTTTTTCTCTACATTTCAATATCCCAGTTAGCAGCACGGCATAACAAGTGAAAGCTAAGTAGCCAAGTTATGTATACATTTTTATTACTACCTGTTTCAATCACCTGGTGAAGAGATACGATGTCAGTGTGTGTAGGTGTGGTACGAAGGAAAATCACTGGAGGGGGTGGAGCTGGGAAAAGGGAAATGTCAAAAGAGCTACTCATGTAGTCATTCTTATCATCATCATCCGGGGTTTTTGAAACGCTACTTGTACTTTAAGATGTTTGCCTTATTTTTCACGTATCATGTTACCTTTTAGTTTAAATCATGCTCTTCCTGTGTGTATATGTGTAGGCGTATAGATAAGTACTTTAAAAATAATAATATGGCCATACCTAAAAAATGATGTGAAAAGATACAAAAACTTGTAAACTGGCAAAAATTACTGATATGGAAATTACAAAGGAGTAGAGTAAAAAATAGAAATTCATGTGTCAAGTTAAGCAAAAGAGAGGTAAGTACTTGGCAAGAGCGAAGGTCCTCATTACGATTCGTTGTATTTTTTATTCAAGTTGAAACAGTGGAAATGATCGAAATTCTCATTAAATTTTATAGGGAAATTTAGCCAACCGACTTGTTCAAAAAGCCATAAAGTAATTTCATATGATGCCAGCCATTCATCAAGATTTCAACAATGAATGAAATTTTCTCAATATTTTTTTCCTTTTGAGTATTTTCACATGTACCATATTAACTCAATAAATTACATGACAATTTTAGCAGTGTTTTTCAATTGATTTAGCAAAGCACCGTTCTGTAAACTAAACATAATATTATTGCTTAGAATTTGATGTTCTGGAAAATTTTGAGTGGAAAATTACAGGCATGCTGTTACATGGATGTAAAATTTCTTTTCTATGATGCATACATATATACCTAACATGTTTATCATGCTACTTTGAATC
>JAITYZ010000084.1:0-14264 GCA_027744595.1 Paronellides praefectus | reverse complement strand
CGACGTTCAAACTGGCAGTACAACAAAACTATTGCGATTGAGAATTAAAGTCCTCCGTTGCTTTTAATTATTAAATTCTAAATGACAGACATTTTAAGCTGATGATACATGTACATTACATACACTTGTGTTATGATCATTGTCCGTTAGAGCTCTCATGGTTTGCACATCTGCGCAAATGAGCCAAGTAAATTAACTAATGACGAGACTAACAAAAAACATCCAAGAAAGCCTTAAAGCAAAGTGGTTGTTGTTGTGTGGGGCACTCTTTTATACACCTTCCTTCTTTCTTATGTGCACCAATATTATCATAAAATCACAATAATAATCATGTTTGCATCTTTAACTTTCGCATCCCTTCTCAAACAACACTCCTTTTGCACTCTATTAGCAACCTGGCTTTGCATACACAAAAAAATTCACAACACGAGCATATTATTATTATTATCAGTACGGTTATCTTTGTGTTTTTTTCTTGTTGTGATTATCCTGGTAGAGCTGCTCATTAGCAAAATGCTGGTAAGTAAATAAATAATTTCTCTCCTCCTCAAGCAAGTCAAACAAAGACGCTAAAAACTTGTGATACTTTTTTTTGCGTTATAAATACTCATTTATTTTCTTATGATACCTCACCGCACAAGCTATCATTTCCTTTCTCTTCATTTTCCATTCAGTTTAGTTCACGACAAAGATGATTTTTTTTTCTCTCTCTCCTTTTTTTAAATGAGCAGCACCACAACACAAGGCACACATCATCTTTATCATCATCATGAACCTCATGAACGTCTAATTGAATGCCCATAAAAACCTGAATACTGAAAGCACATGCATGTGACCAGGGAAAAGGCTAGGCTCAATATAAAATGTAATGTATGTATACTAAAATTCCACCCCCAAAAAAACCATAATAATATAAAATACAAATGCATAGAAGACTATATCTGTTTGAAAATAGATAGGTACACAAAAGAAAATTTAAGCAGGTAGGTATCATTTTTGATTTCAGGTAAACATGATGATAAACACATTTTTCGTCTTCCTCGAAAGTTTACTTGGCTTTACAGGGCAAGGGCAACATGGCATTTTTTCATTTTTCTACAATAAATTCGCAGCGTGTCGGCTCGTTTGGCTAATCGAGACTATATGTCCGATCAGTAAGTCGACGGGGGTTTTGCCATCCCATAATGCCATATACCACCAAAACCTTAACCACACCAGCGAAAAATAAATAAAATACAAACACATATTTCATCTGTTTACACGAAAGGATGGGGGAATTTTAAAAAGTATATTTTATCTTAAAATTTCTCAAGTTGACGACGTCTCTCTGGTGTGCTCACAGACTGCACTGCTCACATTTATCAAAAAATTGATGATCATCTTCATGATAATCATCATCATTTTATTTCAAATCTTTTTTTATCAAGAAGAATCCAGTGAAAATTGAGAGAAAAAAATGGCTTTCATATTTCATATTTCAGCCACATGAATTATGCAATTTACCAAAAAGCAACGGAACATTTTTGCTAAGATGTTGACCCTCTCTCCATTCCCCTCTTTCTATGCATTACACATGTGCATATAAATAGCATTTTCAATTCAGCTTTTTGCTATGAAGAAAAAACCAATAAAAGATTTTCAAACATTTTTATTTTTTTGTAGATGGGCATTGAGTGGAAAAGCACATCTGCTTCTTTTTTTTAGAGAGAAAAGTACGTATATAAAGGATACGTGATCACGATTGTTAGAATAATTGTGATTGCGAGATTGCGACATGATGACAAATTTTTATGGTGACCACCACCAGCGTGATGATTTTTCTGGAACCGTTACTCAAATCATCATCTCCTTCATCATCATCAAATTTTCTCATCATCTTAAATAAGTTTATGATGATGACGACGTGGAAAGAGAGAGAGAGGGGGGGGATGGACTTGATGACAGTCTATTACTCCATTCATGGAATTCACGTCTCGTTTCCTCGTAAATGGAAAATTGGCTTATTTTGCGACAAAACTTTTACTAAACAGATTTAGCCGTTCGTTCAGCTGAGCACAGCTCATTAAAAGTATTAACTGCTTTTGCTAAATGAACCCGTAGAGTTTACATGCTTTGCTTGCTTGTGTGTGGGAGGAGAAATAGCCATTATCACTTTATTGTTATGGTTATTGAAAAAAAGAAGATTTCACATTATCATCACAAGGAAATATTATTATCATTGCTCATTAAAAAAATAATTGTAAACTGACTCATAAGAGCTCTGCTGAACAGGACGTTTTAGAGAGGCAAGTGAGAAAAGGAAGGCAAGTTAGAATCAAGTCAGTTTGAATATTGTGTGCGTTGTGTGTGCAGCACCTTTAAATGTCAATGTCAATTACCAACATCAAAATTGAGTTTACCTTTAATGATGATAGCTGAACATTTTTTGTGAAGGTGTTGCTGCTGATATTTGTGAGTCTTGTTGAGTTAATGAATGGATATCTTTTTCCTTTATACCTTTCACGTACAGACAACACCTTCATAGCAAACATGTAAATTCAGCAGAAAAAATCCATATTATTTTTTTATGCCCAAGCTCACGTGTAATGGTTTTCTAAAAAAACGGCATTTTTTAATTCTCAAAGTTTACAAAACGGGCGACGTCTTTTTGATCATCGTCATCGTCATCACAATTGACATGTTGAGAGATGTGTGATGTGATGATGATGTTGGTTCCAATCAGGCAACAAGAGACTGGTACTAACTGTCATTACCTTATTTACAAGTGTCTTTTGCACTTTATTTGCATACCTCCACCATCAAGCTCAACAACAGCGACGATAGGGTGACTATGAAGAGAGGAGAAGAGAGCTCATTAAAAATGACTGTATGGCTCTTGAGGAGTTTGCATTGCTGTGTTACTCCATCTTATGTTTTATGTTGGATCGAATGACTGAGCAGAAACCGAGAGAACCAAGAAAAAAAAAGATGCTGCTTTTCTTTTCCACTCAACAAGTGTGTCTGTCTCTAGTCAGTGTCCGTGCCTTTTTCTTGATGACTTTTTTTTTATTTTCATGAGAACAAAAATCCTTATAAGCAGCAAGAGAATGAGAAGACAATACTGTTTTCGGGGAGCTCGTTAACAAAAATGCTGTGACTGATGTCCCCCAGCCAACAGCCAGCCACACACTGTTGCAATAATTATTATTACATTGTGAGCATTTCAATTTGTTATTTCCTTTTAGTGTTTCAGTCTTAAAGTATGTGGCATGAGTTATGCTGATAACTGATAATAATACTAAAATTATACATAATCTATGCAGGCTCATCATAATAAATACATGTGTGATCATTAGACAACTTGCTGAATTTAGAATTTGAAGGAGTATTAGTAAGATGAGCAGAGTGAGGTTTATAGATTGAAAGAGACAAAAGAAGGTGATGAATGTGAACAGATAATATAATGCAATTTCCTTTATTGTCAGAGTGAAGGAAAGGTATACCAAAAATATTTACAAGAAAATAGAATAAAAATAAAAAATAATTAAAACTAAATCAACGTTCTTAAAGTATGTGGCATGAGTTTTGCTGATAACTGATAATAATACTAAAATTATACATAATCTATGCAGGCTCATCATAATAAATACAAGTGTGATCATTAGACAACTTGCTGAATTTAAAGATGCATTAAAGATGAGCAGAGTGAGGTTTATAGATTGAAAAGACAAAAGAAGGTGATGAATGTGAACAGATAATATAATGCAATTTCCTTTTTTATCAGAGTGAAGGAAAGGTATACCAAAAATATTTACAAGAAAATAGAATAAAAATAAAAAATAATTAAAACTAAATCAACGTTTTATGTTTTACTACAAATCTTGCGTGTGTGTAAGTTAAATGCCAACAATAAAAGCTAAAGAGTCAGCACAGCTTCCTCAGTGATAGATGAATGGTGTTTTTTACCTTCGACTGATTATACAACATACAATTTAGTGATAGGATTTCTTACCTGGGATTATAATTATTATAGAATCTTCGACGAATTTTTTGCTGATATCAAACTGATCTTTCACTGCGCAAATGTGACATGAAACGCTAAACGCTCACTATATTTTTCCACACTGAATTTTATTTTCTTAATTTTCTGTAAACTAAATCAACGTTTTATGTTTTACTACAAATCTTGCGTGTGTGTAAGTTAAATGCCAACAATAAAAGCTAAAGAGTCAGCACACCTTCCTCAGTGACAGATGAATGGTGTTTTTTACCTTCGACTGATCATACAACATACAATTTAGTGATAGGATTTCTTACCTGGAGTTATAATTATTATAGAATCTTCGACGAACTTTTTGCCGATATTAAACTGATCTTTCACTGCGCAAATGTGACATGAAACGCTAAACGCTCACTATATTTTTCCACACTGAATTTTATTTTCTTAATTTTCTGCAAATTTCATTTTCACAAAGATTTTTCATAAGTGTTTTCTGCTTTCTGTCACCTTTGTCCTTTGATTCCCATCCAACCAGAGTAATGAATGTTTTAAAGACAACTGTCAACACATAAAAGGGTAATGTTTAAAGTTATAAAGCCTTCAAATATTCAGCTTTTTTGGCCTTATTGTCATAAATAATCATAATTTAATATCTGCCTGCACAAAAGAATAATACGACAGAGAAAGAAACATGCATTATTTTTTATTGCCGCTCATCTCCTTTATTGCACTAAAACAACATCGTAATTTACATGCATATTATTCCACTTTTTNGTAATTTACATGCATATTATTCCACTTTTTATTTTTTTTTTGCAGGCGGAGCGCTGTGATTCTGATATTATATACGACGGTAATTAGCACAGCAATGGTCATAAAATTCTTTCTTTTTCTCCTTTTTATCTCTCACAAAAACATGTACACTATTTTTTTCAAAGGAAGAATGATTTTTAGTGTCAACAACAAAAGCCACAGCTAACAAAACAGTAGCAATCTTTTTTTTTATTGTTGAAAAATAATCCTTTTGATATTTAATTCTTTTAGATTTTTAAAGCTTCCATTTAGCAAATAATGCTCAAAAAGAAAAGTCAAATAAAGTCAGTATGACAAAAAGGTTTATTTTTTTTTTTCATACGCGATAAATGTAGAAAATCCTTCTTTACTTGGCAAAGTCCTTTATTAATGAGCTGCTACTATTTTGTATTTATATAACCGCACTGATTTTTGTTGCTGATGATGATATTTCACCGGAACTATTAGGCATTACTTTTTTATACTTTACTCATCATAATAAAATAATATTATTATCATCATCCCTCCACAACTACGCTCCTTCTCAACAAGTTGTTGTTGATGATGAGAACACTTTGCCGGCTTGTTGAGCACTAATCATTATTATCATGCTTGCTCATCTCATCTCATCAACATCATCATCATTTTTATAAACAAGCCGTGTACAGTGTTGAACAAGTAGTGGAATTACTACAAACTCACGCTGCTGCTACTGCAGAAAAAAAAATCAGCAAAGAAACTCATTAGAATTTCAAGTATTGTTCATGTTTACCTACCCCACATCAACAAAGTATTTTTATTGTTGTTCTGCCGTAGTAAACACACAATCATGTTATCGGTTTTTTTATTAACCACTTTGTATTCACTCACTACTGGCTACTTTTTGAATTTTTGCATGTTTAAGAGAAAAAAAAACATTATTTGGACAAGAAAACAAGAAGCGTGAAAATGAGCTTACATCACACGCTTTGTTTTTGGTAAGGCAAAAGTAGAGTCATGCGACCAAGCCGGTGTTTTGAACAAAATTGAGATGTTTGTATTGTCTTCCGTACCCAATATCGGTGCACGTTGATATGTCAAGTGTCTTGTCATTGACAAGTGTCCCATCAGAGGAGGGATTGTTCCTTAATTTTGAGTAGCATTCAGTTTCACATTAGTTATTGAGGGAAAAACAATAATGTTTATGACATCACTTTGTAAAGTTTCAAAATATTCATACATAAAATTAGTGTATTATGCGTAGTTGTATGAAGGTAGAAACACATGTCATGTAAAAAGAGATGTGGTGAGTAGATAGCAAGATTTGCTGCTGCTACAAACTGTGAAAATCGCTCCAGGTCTTATTTTGTCTTAAAAATTCTTTTCCTCTGCTTTGTTTTTGGTAAGGCAAAAGTAGAGTCATGCGACCAAGCCGGTGTTTTGAACAAAATTGAGATGTTTATGTATTGTCTTCCGTACCCAATATCGGTGCACGTTGATATATCAAGTGTCTTGTCATTGACAAGTGTCACATGAGAGGAGGGATTGTTCCTTATTTTTGAGTAGCATTCAGTTTCACATTAGTTATTGAGGAAAACAATAATGTTTATGACATCACTTTGTAAAGTTTCAAAATATTCATACAAAAAATTAATGTAATGTATTATGCGTAGTTGTATGAAGGTAGAAACACATGTCATGTAAAAAGAGATGTGTTGAGTAGATAGCAAGATTTGCTGCTGCTACAAACTGTGAAAATCGCTCCAGGTCTTATTTTGTCTTAAAAATTCTTTTCCTCTTTCATTTTTTATATTAAGATGTAGGCATGTATTGCATATTATTATTATTCTTCACTGTATCATCCTTGTTGCAAATTTGTTGTAATAATGCAAAAGCCAAACCAGTAAAGTTTTTTTTTCTTCTTGAGACAAGTACATAAAGTAAAAGTGAACTTGTGTTCAAAACTCAGTTTTTCTTCAGTAGCTTTTTGGCTTTGTTCTTTCTTTAAAAGTTTTTAAGGTAGGATGGATTTGGATTACACACAGCTCGTTATTCCGAGTTTCAGGTTTCTCCCTTGACTCTAATACAGATCGACACTCATCACCACGACACAGAAAACACAGCTGCTGCAAAGATAAGATGATGGTGCTATTGCTCTGCACTCCTACGTACTCTCATTGTCATCATCATCATATCTTGGTCCATGAACAAAAGGAAAAGGAGTGAGAAAACACTTAACAATGTCTTAACAACACACTACACACACATACGCACAGACACACAGAGCAACAATGATGTCTGATTATTGAACTTTTTCTCCTCTGGCTGATCTGCTAAACTACAAGTGCAAATCTGCTACTGACTTTTGTAAAAAAAAAAGAATGATAGGAGGATATATACCATAATATGCATGTGTCTATGCAGCTATGTATCTCGTTTGTGTATGTAGTTTGTAAAGTTGTAAAGGATAATATAATGATGAGGATGATGATATTATGATGATCACGCAATGATGCGAATGCAAATGTACGAAACACATACACACAACATAACACAAGGCTTGTTTTCTTTTGAAACAAAAAAATATATTATCCTTTTTTTCTTGGGTCCCGAGACGTTGTGTTTTGTGTTGATGATGAGGTGCTATTCAACTTGCGAACAGACAATAAAAGGCGATATTATAGCAAGTAAAAACAAGTGAACAAAAAAACAGCCTCACACACACTAAAAATTCTCTCACTGCCACTTCTCTCTCGCTGGCTTGTTCACTCCAAACCTATCTTGTACAGACTGAGGCGAAGGCGATCTTGGGTCTCGCACTAAAAACTTGCCTGACGATCAAGGGAGAGACGGAGGAGACGAAAATGAAGATGAAAAAAAGTGTAAAGCGAACATATTGGAGTACACGGCCTACAAAATGTGATGTAATGTATGCAGTGTGCAAAGAGATGAGATGATCAAGTTGCATCCCTGAGTATCTATGAATGTAGTGAGTACAAGTGCATGCATACATGTATGTTTTATTGAAGAGCAGACGATCTGATTCCCTTTTTCAATATCTCAAAAGAGCAATAATAACAGCAAGGCGAAGAAATAACGACAAAACAAAAAACTGGTAAAGTTGAAGTTGAGAATGACGATATACATTCATACAAGCTGGCGTGTTGCATTTGCTTTGCATGTAGTAGCAGTCAAGTAGTGTGGTTTGGCACTGCCAAGAAGGGAAAAGGCTAAAAAAAAGACAGAGAGGGACTCTTTTGCATGCAACCATGAAAAGCAGTTACATTCACGCAATGCAGTGGAAATAGACATAATGAGAGAGAGAGAGAGAGAGACGTACTCATTTTCCCTTCTTCTTCGTCATCGTCACTTTTGCTGTGTTGAGAACGAGGCTGGGCACAAACAAAAAAGGAACAAGTGAATAAGCTACAAAAATACAAACAAACTCACAAGGAAATTCTCTACTTTACTTTTTTTTCATTCTATGAGTTTTGATATGGAAAGAGGAGGCATAATAATAATAATAATATGCCCATCCATAAAATTCTTCCCATAACATATTATTCTCTCTTGTCTGAGAAAGGAAAGGTAAGAAAGATAAAAAAGATGAGATGTGATATCATCAGAGATACATATTTGTTACAAGCACGAAAGTATGTGATGTCTGTTTATTGAATGCATTGAGAGCATTGTTGTCGTCATCATCATCATCGTCTTCTTCTTCGACTTTGTCAGCAGCATAGCATAGCAGATAAAATGTATACGAGAAAAGCAATAAAAAATATGTGTATGCTTGCTTTGTTGCAGCCAGTTTTTTATTTCTTTTTCCTGAGGGATTCCTCAGCAGCTGCATGGCATTCATTTGCTATATAGCAGCAAGGTTTTTGAAGCTACCAAAAACCCAACAATGTGATATGCAATGAAGAATTATTATTATGTAGACGATCGTTTGAATAAGAATAGTTTTTTTATTCCTCTGATAAAAAAAATGTGTATGTTCATTTGTATCAAAAAAGGTGGTACGTGAGTAACGTAACATTTGTGCTTTTTTAACAACAACGACAATGAGGATAAGGAATAGTAAAAGAAACCGGAGTGCATTGTATACGAATACATTAATAAGTATGGGATTGTGGCATAATATATACATATATATTGTTATGAAAAAGATACGAGATCACGTTTGTCTCTTGGCAGTTGTTCTTGCTTCTTGGACGGAGCTCATCTTTTTATTTTAAACGAGAGGAAAAGGGATGAACGGACGGATGGATGGATGTGATATGTGATGGGATATTCGTTCCTTCTTTTAATGCGTTTTATGTATTGCCCGTAGTAAAAAAACGTACAAGAGTATCCGTTTAACTGGCATCACACCTCCTCTCGTCTTCTACTTCTTCGTCATCATCCTCATCAACATCATCATCGCCGCCTTGCATGTGAAAATAGCTACATGAGTAGAGTTTGTACAAGTTGAGGAGGCTCTAAAAAGGAAATGGAAAAACCGGCGGCAGTATAAAACGTAGTAGTAATGATATACTTGCATGTTGTATTTTGTATGCATGTATATTATATTCTCTCTATACGCCTGCAATATGCTTTCATTATTTCCCCCAAAAAAACTATTGCTCCCCCTCATTTCTTTGAAATTGCATGGGAGACGGTGGGACATAACGAGAACGGGAAAAAGGGGAAGAAGAAGAAAAAAGAAGAAAACCCTGTTACCATTTCTGTCTTATGATATACCATAATATTATATTTATACCTTGAACGTTTTAAAATGTTTGTAGCACTGAATGTGTATGTATGGAAGAGATAAAAAGCACAAAAAAGTGTATACAATACGCTGCACTACTACTGCTATTGCTTTTATGTATCATGGAAGGAGTATATAGATTGTGTATTAACTTCCACCCTCACACCACCACCACAGCTTACTCACCCTCTCTTTCTCAGAGTGTTTTGCTTTTGGTATCTCCAAAGGAGACGGGGAAAATGACGACGATGATGATGATAGAGACATGGCTGGAGTGAAGTTGTGCTTTGCTGGAGAGCTACAGTGTTATTACTGTTACATGACATGACATGAATCACTGAAATTACAAGACCATGCCTTGTTTTTATCGGCACATGCGAACACAAGAGCCAGGCTAGAGAGTGGGTAGGGTCGCTCTCTACGACGCTACACGCGCTTTTACTTTACATGGATACCTACATTAGAGCTGGATAAAAAGACAGAGAGTAGGAAAATGGGAATGTAAAAGTTGTTGGGGTTTTGAGCAGTGAAGAAAATCCTCGTGGGATTTTACACGGGGTGGCTTCCTTCCATCCATAGTAAAAGTAATCATGATGATGACGACGATAATGCACAGAAAATGTAACGGGGGTTCATGGAATTTTAAAATGATTCTTGTGTAGTGTGAAGCATGAAGGTAGTAGACAAGGACGTATGCGCCAGGGAAATGGATTCTCTGTAATTTTGGAATTACTATTTGTTCAGAAAAAAATGGAATCTGATTCCAATGCATATACACTCATACACTTCTACTACTACACTTATCCATATCAGTTTCCTTTTCCCCATTTCATCCGAGTTGTTATCACAAAAATTCTACTCTGCGCGATAGAAATAATGTGGCTGTAATTACTGGCTGGAGAATATTATATGAAGAGGGTGAAATTGAGCAGAGAGTGAGCAATGGCATATAACAAGAAGACGGGGATGAAAACGGAGGAAAAAAATGCACTACACACGACGGCAAGGGAGATTAAGTGTAATTCTGCTCTGCTGCAGCAAGAATGAGAGTGGAAGGAAAGAGGGATGCTGATGCTGGGCCGATGCTCTAAATTATCATCTTTGTTTTGAAAGACGAGAACGGTATGCTATGCTGTTTTGCTGGTGATCTTTTCTGTAAAAGTTTAATTAGAAAAAGAGGAGAAAAATGATGAGCTATTGTTTGAACTTGTGTGTGTGTAGTACAATGTACATAAACCCGTATTACAATGCGTAACGCGTACAATGAGGAATGGTTTACATTGGTAAATGAGCATGATATAGCGTAGTAATCATGTTGTTGTGTGTCCCCTACCTGACCTTTCCCTACTTTCCAACTCTAATGATTTTTGTTAGTGAGCCAAAGTGAGTCCAGTTTTTTTTCGGGCATTAGTCATTCGCTGAGCTTAAATTACCTACTCCCTTTACACTGTCTCGTAAAAGAAAGGAATTTTGTGATTTATGGCATATCACACGGAGCATTCGGGTGTCCACTTTTATCTACCAGGCTTACTTACAACGACTGTATTAAACAAAGTAAAGTAAAAATAAATGCTTTTTATGGGCTCAAGGTGTCAAAATGGTCAGGGATGCCTTTGAATGCAGCAAAAAAAAAGAACAACCAATCCATTGGAGCTACGAGTTTGTAAGCTTATTTTCCTTGTGTAATGAAGATGATGAGTTGACATGGACGGCGTAGGTCGCAGTTACGTATCCGCATGGGCTGTGTATGACAACAAACAAGAAAAGGAGAATCTGTGAGTGAGACGACAGAGACACTGTTGGAGACAGATCCGATTACACAGAGATTAGCTCCGGGGGTCATTCTTGCTTACAAACAACACGACAAACACACACACACACACACACATGAGGAGGATGAGAGGCTCTACTGTCGACATCAAAATAAAACAACAACGATAGTGTTCAACTGCTAATGCTGATATATATCAAAATAATGAATCTCCGGCAAAAAAATATGAAATGTGTAAAACGTCACATTGGCTAATTGCCATTTTTAAATCCTTGAATTTCATTCAAACAACAAAATAAACATTTTATTTTTTATAAATTTCCATCAGCAGCAGCACCGGTACAATGTAATCATAATTATAATCTCAAATAAAAACTAGAACTGATTACTCAACTGACAATAATATATATTTGAAAACTATTTTAAAATATTTTGCAATCCATGCAAATCTTTTACGTTTTTTTGCGACTATTTTAATATACTCTTGTATTACTGTATTACCTAAAATCAAATATTATGCATTTTGAATATTATAATTAATTATAACATTTTTAAAGTAAAACAATAAAATGTGCATGATAATTATTTTAATAATAACAATTATTGATTTTGATCATGTTAAATGACTAAAGATTTTCAAATAGCACACTGGATTCGATTAAAGTAAAATTATTCGTTGTTTGAGGTACATAACATTTTTATACATATATTCCAATTAACAATATAACGCTAAATAAGCTTAACTTTATTGGTCACAATTATTAAGTTTTTTTTTGATTGACTGGACAAGCCAACGACACAATTATTTCTGGTCGTTAAAAATAATAACACTTATTATTTTTATTATGTACAATTATTGTATAAGTGTGCAGCAACTAGTGTATTACAATTATGAATTATACTATAGAAAAAGAAGAAATTACAAAGTCAAAATAGAATAACGGTTATTACCCTAATAAATCTGGTCAATATTCCTCATCAAAAATATCATTTCTCTTCTGTGTGTGTTCATCTACCGATCGAATTCTTATCATTCCTAAAAATACATACCTACTCCTCCACCTTCTTCCAAAAGCATTTTGCTTAAACATTAGACGACTACAGGACAGTATAATATGTAGATGATCAGGCTTTATATTTGACAAAGGCCTCGTAACAGGATAAATTCGGACAGACTACTTTTGAAATTAATCACTTTCCACATTTCCGGTGGTGCAGTCATGTTCACAGGAGAAACAAAGTTCAAAAGTTCAGTCGTTCGAAAAAAATAACATTTACAACGATAACGAATACACACATCGTATATTAACCTATTTGTTAAAAATACTCTACTGCGGAATATGTACGTTACACAAAGACTAATTAATATACAGACTACAAAACGGAATTATTACATTGACATAACATTTTCATGTACTACGAGAAATGATCATGATTTTTTTTCTTCTTTTGGTCGTTTTTCTTGATAGCTTTGCAGATATTTTTGTTGCTATTTTCCTTGCTGCGATTTTGAACATTTAGATTTAGATTGTTGTCCTTTTTTGTTCTTCTTTTTATTCAATATATTCAGCAGCAATCAAATAGGTGGAGGCCCATCCGGATAGTGGAGCATCGGTTCCAGACTGCTCTGTAGCGTGTTCCGAGCGCTGCACAGAAAGTCCTGTTCTCCGTAAGGAATCAAGGACGCTGCTCCCAAAAGAAGGAGAATCATGGCCTGAATGGGAATCGATGCGCGCACCACACGCATCAGATAGCGACCTCCACGAACAATTACATGTCCTTCACGTCTTCCTTCTCGCTCACTATAATAGTTTAGTTGAAAATTTTGAATGTTAGTAAAGTTGTATGCACTACTGAATTATCATCCTAACCGTGCAAGAAATACGAGAAAATAAAAGAGTAAAAAAATTAAAATAAATAATAAAAAAGGAGAAGGTAATTACTTGGCCGAATGGCTTGGCTGAGGCGAGGCACTTCTTTGTGCCAGAGCGGAACTCGAGCGGCCCGACTGCTCGATAATCTAAAACAATAGTAGTAAGAAGCGACCATACAGACATGAACAATAATAAAACGCTGTCAATATGTATATTGATCAATGTCATAAATATGTATGTACTTGAGGAGCTACAATAATTACAACTCAAATGTGTACTATATGTGCATTTTTATAGCAAAATCTTTAACATAATAAGTTGTCGTAGTATATGTGAGTAAAAAATGTATGTTTTTATTTAAATATTAGTTACTAATTTCACTAATTTGTATACAAAGTTTGTATAAACTGACCTGATCTGAGAGCGATAAAAGGGCTGCAGCCTCTTGTTGAGGTTGAGACTCATCATCGCCCGAATGGTCCTCTTCGGTTCTCTGTTGGAGGTAAAAACTCAGATGCTTCACGTAAGCATCACACACCTTCTGTAGGGACTTGAGCCTGTGATTAAGATCGGAAATACGTTCCAACACAACTGAGCACTCGGGTGTGACAAAAATGTCAGATTGTTCGGCGGAGCCCATGGTGGGCAGGAATGAGCCCTCCTTTTCTATGGCGGATGCGTTGGTAAAAAGCTGTTCAGCAGTTTGGAGGAGTGTTCCAAGCTCAGGTTCCATGCGAAGAAGTGCTTCTTTCAATTCCTTTTAAAACAAAACACAAATGAATTATAATAATTTAATAATTTTTACATTAACAATTACATTTTGTATTAAAAATGTAGCAGATAATCCAATTTGCTGCCCACCATAAATCTTCTCAGTTTCTTCATTACAACTTTCCTCTTCCTTCCCAAATCCACCGGCTCTAATGCATGAATCGTGTCCTGTATGGAGTTGAGTTCTCGCTCATACTGGTTGATGGTCACATGGAAGTCGGGATTTTCAATGAGGGCTATTTGGAGCCTAGCCTGCCAGGCCGCTGCTCGATGACAAACCTTCTTCCACTGCTCCAATGCCTTTTTCAGCCTGTCCCTCAACTTGTCAAGCTCCACCTGTCCCAT
>JAITYZ010000083.1:0-20774 GCA_027744595.1 Paronellides praefectus | reverse complement strand
GGTTTAAGCAGGTTTTATTATTATTATTATTTGTGTTATTACTAACGAATGAATATGAAGATGAACACGGGATACGGTAAAAATGCAGATTTTTTTTCAGATCTTCATCTCCTCCTGCGTTTCTGTCCCGTTCCTGTTGCATTGTGTTTTATACACGCTACAAAATGTTAGTTGTCACACAGTCCATTCATTCGATTGTAAGTGTAATGTGTACGAAACATATTAACGGATAAACATATTTTTAAAAGGAAAACGAAAAGATGTGTGTACAAAAAAATGAGCGAAGGTGAATTTCATGCACTTTTTCCCGAGACAAAATATTTAGTTGTAGAAAGTCATCATCATTATGTTGTTTAGATGTACAACATATGCATTATATGTTTTTTTTAAATGTGTGCTATTGTGTTGTCTGCAGATGGGAATGAGATGACAAAGGCAGCTGATTCATTCGGGGATTTGAATGGGACGTTACCTAATAATATAAGATGAATGTGAACGTCATTTTGTACGCAATGCACGAAGATTGGAAATTCCTTATGCAAAAATTGTCAACGCTAAATTGATCGATTGGACATGAGCACATTACAAGTACATTTATGTAATTTTTAATTCAAACGGACGAGGACGTAATAATGGAATTGTGATGGAAGATGGGAGGACATGCCATGTTACTATATTGCCCCTTTTTTAATATGTTAAAAACTTTTATGTTGGCTATTTGGCTTTGTGGATTTGGAGGAATAGTTTTAAAAAATAGTCAAAATGGGAAATTAATTGGAAGGATTGATTGGCAAAGAAAGGTGTGATGAATAACAATGATAGAGAGACAGGAGAGAGAGAGAATGACGCGAGAAACAGCGCAAAATTGATGACTAATGAGTGGCAAATGGAAAGTCGACAGGTGGTCCCTACACACTCAAACTATTTTCTCCGCGACTCTCGAGGGTTCCTAATTTTTTATCCGCAGCATCATCGTCCCGTACGGAGGACGACGAAGAAGTTGAAACATCGCGTATGCATAAATTCTTTATGAATGATCCATTTATTTTTTTGTACCTTGCTTACTTCAAGGAATCTTTCTTTTCTTATTAAAGGGCCATTGTTTTTGTGCTACGAAAAGTAATTTCAATTTTCAATACTGTTTGTTTGACCTCTCTTCCGCGGCCAGAGTGGTGGTGGTGGTGACGAGATGGTAATACCACGGGACGGCGCTGCGCCGAGTCAATCAAATAAAAATTCATTTACACTTTGAGCCGCATCTATAAATATACATACATAAAACATAGAGGGAGAGACATTGCCATAAAAGTTCATTTCATTTCGTAATACGGCACATGATAAAATAAAATAAAGTAACAAAACAGCAGGATGCTGAGCACACATAAATTGCCATTTAATGACAATACCAATTTTTCAAACAATTCATTGCATCGGCTCCTGATCCCATCATCACATCACTGTCAATCAGCCTTTCAAATAAAACATACATACATGCATATAAACACACGCAGTAACATGGATTTGCTTTTTTTGCACTGTGGGAAATTCATCCTTGAAGGATACTTTGAATAGCGCTGGTCATTTTTTAGCTATTTATCTTCATAGTCCCAAAAAACTCTTTGCTCAACGTTAAAATAATAATGAAAATACCTTGATATGCAAATGTAACAAAAAAGGGTAAAGTTTTTGATTGATCATCTTTATCGTGATGATAATGGTGATGATGATGATGGAGTATTTATAATATTTTTATGAATGAATGCAAAATTTGGTTTCTGCTTTTAAGCGTAAGGTTTTATGGTTTTATATGAAGCTTAAGTTTTTTTAGGATGATCATGATGATGACGATGGTCCATGAAGGATTCGGCAACAACAGAGCAGGTTTATTGCTTGTAGGTCTTCATGATTTTTGGTCTCCAACAAATCAACCCAGCTTGATGCTTAGCTGCTCACTTAGTAGCTCTCTGACTCTTTTTGCTTCATTTCATTACACTTGACTTCATTGTTGTTGTTCTGCCAGTGACTTGATGATGATGATGATGATGGGCTCCTTAATGATCATTTGATGATGATGGGGTGATGATGGAAAACGGAATTGGAATAATGAATCGTCAATAAAAATCGATTATGGGATCCCGTAGGGGGTACGTTCTCTCTCTCTGTTCTCTTCTTTTTTTCTGGCTCTTCTTTTGCTCTTCCTGTGCCGGACACTCGACTCTTGGAAAATCGCCATAATTTTCTGGCTCTTCTTGTCTGTGTACTGTACACACGTAACATTGAAAGTTACGTTGCCTCCTTTGCATTTTTTTCTCTGACTTTTTTCTTCTTAATATCCATCCCCATCCACAATTTCCAATTACGATTACATATTTTTTTATTATTATGGTGCATAATGGAAAAATATGATGCAATCCTTTTTTCTCATTTTTAGCCGTGACTTGACAGAAAAAATCTGAAATCACTCATCAACCCTGCGCTCATGTGCTTTTGCCTTCTCGATCCCGATACTGCAAATCATTTAAACATGAATGATCACATGAATTCAATTCTGTAATAAAAAAAGCATTTCATTTGTGGGGAAGCGTCAAAAGTCATCTTTTTCATGCTTAACGTACATAATAATATGTATTATGTACACGTACGCATAATTGTAGCAAAGAGTATAACCTTTTGCATGACAAACGTCTCATAAACAAAAAAAATAACTTATGTAATAAATAATAACTTTTTTAATAGAAATAATACGAAACACACGACCATATAAGCTATTATGCAAAAGTTTTAAGCAAACACCAAAAGGTAGCTCCCCACCACCGTCGCATCATACACCACAGATTAGTTTGTACATTGGCGTTGATGACGGCTCTTCTCTTGGAATAAATGTTCCTATTTACATACAGTAACAGGTCAAGTGAATTGATCAGTAGGGATTACGTTACGTCGTTTTATGAAATTGTGGCGGTGGTGGAGTATACAGGCATACGACACGATGAAGTAAAGCTGGGGCTGGTGTTGGGAGAGAAAAATAAAAGAATCAAAGTAACAGTTTTACTTTAAACGCATAATATTCCCAGTAGTCCCAGAGGACCGATCCTTTTCCTTGGATGATGCACCACCACCACCACCAATATTTGATTTTATTACAATGTGAATCGAATGTAAAAATGATGACAATATGATATTGGATCTCTTTTCAGAGTGTAAAAGGCTCTGCATTTTTCGGTGGTGGTGATACACACACTGCCACCCTTCCTATTCTTCTACCATTATCCCTCTTTGCTTTTGCTTGTCCCAAGAGGACAACTTATGCAAAAAATAAACCCATACGTATGTATCCATGTGTGTATATATATTACATGTCTCCTCCACTTTTTTCCCTCTTCTCTTCAGCTCATTTAGCTCGTAACAGGGCGATAACACCACAACAAAAGGGAGAAAAATGCCCAAATAAAAATTCCCAAGGGTGCCACTCATGCAAAAGCAAAAACCAAACAGAGAAAAGAAAAGCTATCACAATTTTCAGCAGAACATCCCATCAACATTTTTTTTTTGATTTTGATATCCTCTATACTTCTTATTCTCGGATATTGTTATTATGCAATCCTTATATTATTGCATTGCACGCTGGTATATTATACTGTCTACTTTTTTCAACTTTTATTTTCTAAAAGGGATGCTTTTAAGCTGTATTAAATGCGAATGGGCATGGAAAAAGGGAACGGATATTACGTATAGTAATATGTAGATATCTACACACTGTGCTACATTTTTTTGGGGGGAAATGGGATAGTTCCACCACCAACGCCACTACCACCAGACCACAGTATCATTTTGATGTGATATACGATAGAGGAAAAAAATAAATATAAAGATGAGCTGATACTGATATTTGTAACAACTTATATGTATGTGAATGTATATGTGTTTCTACATTAATCCACAGTTTCCTATTTTTTTAGGGAGAGATGAGATTTGTGATAATTTTTTGGGTGATGGTATAATGGCTGAGGCGTTGTTTGTAGGTTTGCTGCTCTATAGCTAGTGATATATCAATATGGTAAAAAATGAATGAAGTGAATGTGTAGCCAAGTATATTATATTCTCTTCTATTTTTCCAGGTCATTTTTATTGCCACCAGCGCGTATGCATGATGATCATCATCATATTGTATATAGGTATCACACACAGCAGCAGCAGAAAGAGAGTCAATTCCCTTTTCGTTTCGCTCCGTTAAATTCATGTAGTTTTTTTGTGCCTTGACTGCTGTCTCTCCTCGCTTAATGGTGTGTGTGTTTGTAGTGTACTGTCTATTTTTGTATGTTATTTAAAAAGCTGGAGTGAGATTATATAGGCATAGGTGCTTTCATTTGTCTACCTGAATGGTATAATGTGAAGGGCTGTACCGAGTCGTTTAAGTTGACTTTTATTCTATGTATTTATTTCAAAAATAGGGGATCTAATTTAGCTATCTAATCTCTTGCTCTCTTGTCTGGTTTTTTTTGAAGTTGTGGATGTTATGCTATGTTCATGGGTAAAGTATGTACATGTACAGTTGCCTGCTGTATATAGTAAAGTGATTAGTATGATAATCATACAGAACGCCATGTGATTAGCTAGGTACCATGTAGGAACCGGAAGTGGAGCGACGATATGATATACTGTGTATGTAATAAAGTAGGCATGCTGACACAGTCACAGTGTGGGGGGAAAAGACTTGTGGCTTCTGTTTGAAAACCACATAAAAAATTGAAATATAAAATGTATATCTCATGAAAATACATATAATAAGTTGATATTGTATAGGGATTGTGAGTTTTTGGGTGTTGAGTTTTGTGGGAGAGTTAGAGCGAAAGAGAGAGAGAGAAAGATGCACTGAGGCATTTTATTATTACAACGCATAAAGATGTGTTCCAGAGTGGAAGCGTAATAATTACCTGTACAAATGTCATCGAAATAAATATTGTAACCACCAAAACGGAACCACACAGGTTTTTTCAGCTAAATTATTATTATTATATATTGTGTCTCTTAAGTAAATGAGGCAATATATTGGGAGTATTTTTTTGGGACGTGTTCATACAGTCAACATGTTGTTCATTTTCATTATTTACCATTTTGTGTGTAGTATAAATGCACTATCCTCCCATACTAGAACGAACAAAGTGAACGAGCACCCTTTCTTGACAGCTTGAGGAAAAGTTCACCTGACCGTTTTTATGGCATTTATCAAATTAAATGGGAAAATACTTTTGGTTTATCGTCGTTAGCATACCTGTGGTCTGTTGTTTTAGTATAAAACAGAATGAGAAATGGAGAGCGAGGGACATTACGACGACCAAGAGATGAACGTTACGTTGTTACAACACACAAACCTAATATAAATGTTGATGTTTCTGATGTCCATGTTATTTGAAAAAGAGAGAGAGAAAAAAAACTTGTTCCAGTTTTTTATCAGACTTAACATATCTCCATTCCATATCCCCCTGTAAATGTACATATATCCTTCATCATCATTCTTGTCGTTTCATGGACAGAATTATGAGACTCATTAAAAAAGTACTCTTAAGCAAGCAAACTATTCCTCATGACTGTTTTTCTTCTTCTTCCTTTGTTCACTTTACTTTTTTATTCACAATTTACATTATTATTTCATTCGTTTCATTTTTTGGGGCAAAATGATACAAACTCACTTGAATCATCATACCAGCATTTTTGTTTTAAATTCATTGTCTGTTGCAGTTGCAATTCCAGTTGTTGTTGTCATAATGGAAAGTCGCCCTCTCCATCTATCCTGCTTTGCAAGTGAAAAATTGCCTATTTAACCTTTTATATTTGGTTAAGTAAATTCCACTTGGGATTATAAAGTATTGGATGAACAATGTTGATTTAATATTAAATCGTCCCTTTTGTCCCAGAGTGTCAGCAAGCAGGGAAATAAACCAACCAGCCAAGCAAAAATGAAAAAAGGGGGAAGTTAATTTTTAAGTAAACCATATGGTAGCTGTACCCACCCAGTCAGTTAGAGACAGTATGAGTTTATGTATTATTGTTTGAGATCACGTTCTCAGTTTTTTTCGCTTTCTGTTTGAGTGGATTTTGAACGTTTTTAGTGGAGAAAATTGTGTAATTTTTCTTGTTTGTTTTGAAGAGCTCTTTAGCAGGAGTAGTGGTAGGAGCACCAACAATAGAGAAAAGAGAGAGAGACCTGCCACAAACATGATCTGACGATCCTGCATGCTTGTTGTTATCATCAGACATATAGTTGCGGTCAGGAAAGGTTCCCTTTTTTTATTACAACTGTTTATTCAAGGGCAATTTACTTTCGAGTAGTATGACGGTGGTAATAATTCTGATGATTGCTGTGTGGTACTGGCTCATTAACTATCCAAATGAATGTAATGATGAAATATTAAACTGTATTTTTTATGGTGCCTACAGATTTGGGGACTTTGTATTATTGTTTTTAGTCGCCTTTAAACTGATGAGCAATGAACATTTTATTTTATTACCATATCACAAAAGTTAAAACCACAAAACAGATCAATAATTTATCTTTTCAACAGTTTATTCACGTTTTTCAACTTTATAATGACGACGTGTGCGGTTTCATCAATTGCGCATGTTATTCACTTAAAAAAAGTCAGGTATTTGCGGTTTAATTGCATTAAAATATATTTTTTAATTCCTTTTTATGCCTTTTACATATTATGCACAAACACAATGACCTTGCCCTAGGTGTTGTTGGTAGCCGGTATTTGACATGTTTTATTTTTAATTTTTATTGTTGTCTTATTATCCTATCCGTATTCTTATCTGCATCTGGTTTTTTCCCTGTTTGTCGAAAAAAAAATCTTGTGAACTGTGTGCGCATTAATGTTCAATGTAATGGCAAGGGCGATTTCTTGAGGGAGATAATAAAACCAGAAATGCATACACAAAAGAAAAAAAAACGTATGCCCAGTTCATTCAAACATTTTTAAAGAGACCATATAGGAATGACCATCATCCGAGTGAGTCAGACACAGAAATACGAACGGAAGCCAAACGGAAAATAAAAATGACCATTTTTATTTTTCACCAAGAAGAAGAGTGCAATTTTAGTAGTAAGGTATAGTCAGTCGCTCCGCTCCCAGTAAGAGTCTCGTTTAAAATAAACAATTCCCATTTGAGTACTTTTATTTCTTGTTGTTGTTCCGAAATAAATAAAAACTGATGTTGATGTTCTAAAGCTAAACGCGCGAGTACTTTTGTTGTTGCAAAAGGTGTTATCTAACATTTATACATGTACCTATCTAGCTATATAAATATATGCTTTGACTTTATATAGCTATGTATGTATGTATAAAATGTGCAAATGCAATGAATTTTATTACTTAAGTCATGCTGCTGCTCGCCTTATCCAACGCAGCATCCAACAACCTGACTTGAATACTAATGAGATTTACTTAAGCGAGAGGGAAAATGAGATCTTCGGCAAAGAGAGAGAAAGAGAATCAGGCGCAGTCCTTTTGCTTGTGTTACATATTTCATCATATTTAAGAAAGAAGCTGTATATTTTTATATAAGATGAGATGGGTATACCAACTTTTTTTTATCGTATGTATGGGCCATTTCAGTCAATGATGATGATAATTTTTACTCCAATTTCCTGTTGAACTTGATATTATAGTGTGAGCTAAATAAAACTATGTGCTACCAAAAAACAAGTAAACAGCTGCTCATCTCCTTTTCTTGTTCTCTGTTGGGAGATGAGATCCGATCCATCCCCAAACCGACTCAAATTTAATTGCTCAAAGTGTTCCTACATACTTTACTTCCTTCCTTCTGTAGAAAAAAAAATAATAATACAAAAGGGGTTGTTTGACTTTTATTGCTATCACAAGAATTCTTATTTTTTTCCCGTAAATTGCCCGTTGAGAATAATTATTAAATATCTATGACTAGCTATTGTTGGGAAAGAGGGTAGTGTGTGTAATTGTAGAAGCGATGGTGGTTGGGTAAATGTGTGGCCTGTCATGTGTGTATAATGAATGCTAATCTGCATTTTAATGTAATTTATTTCTAATTTCAAACATCTCTCATTAAACGTTCGTGTAGTTGTACATCTTTATTGTGTACCCCGGGTACACGCCGTACGCTGCCCACTAGTCAGCCAGTCAAAACCAACTCATTCATTTCAAATCATTTTTGAATTCAAATGAAAATTCTTTTGATTCATTCAGACAGTTCATAATTGATTGCTCTACCTGGTGCGGTTTTTCTGACTTTGTGTTCCTGTTGCAAAAAAAATATTATTGTAGCAAAAACAAAAAGGCAATGAGGATTGAGAAAGCAATTAAAATTATTATATGTATTTTTTTGCTTAAATAAACGTAATAGCACGTAAAGTCCTGCTGGTAAATAAAAGCTTCTGCTGCTGGGTTGCTGTTATTTTGTTCTAATGCGTTTTTTATGTTTGGCTTGATTGGGTCATTTTAAATGGAATTTGCAACCAACTGCTGAGTATATACATAATACAGACTAAAATGAACATCCGTCCGGAATGTGAAAAATAAAAAATATAATAATACACATATTTTTCAATTGTATTAAATCTACAAAAGTGAACACGTCGTTTGGTGCTGCTGCTGATGTGTGTTTGCAGCAATCTGCATTCTAAAACATAAAAACAACTTTTAATGGTCAAAAAAGCGATAGCCTGGCACTATAAGCCACTACTTTGCGTAATCACCAGCAACAAATGCTTTTTATTGTTGATGTTGCTGAAAAATACATATTGTGTAGCTCCCCCGTGTTTCACAGTTTTTGCACTTCTCATCAAAATTGTGAGAAATCTACAGGTAGAAATGGCAATTTCACGTATTTTTTTACCCCAGCCAGCAGTCCACCCTCATCATCATCAAACCGGGTAAAGAAGCTATAGATTAAAAGGCTTCTGCATACAATAAACATTCAACATTTATGGCGAGAACGCGGACCCATTATATTGGTGCCATATTATAATGCAGTGTGGCTTCTCTCCTTTTATTTCTGGCGAATACATATTTCACGGAAATACCTATTTTGTCGGACGTTACTTTTCAATCTATGATAGTTTTTTTTTGCATATAAAGGTAATAAAAAAGTAATAAAACCCAAGTGGAAAACACTTTTTAGTATCTAAACAGCCATAATATTCATTTCTACTCCTACACCACCTCCACCACTACCAACCGGATATGCCCTCTTCTGTTTTTTAACCTGTCAAAGTTGTAATACTATAAGAATGATGATAATAATAGCATACACAGATACACATACAATTAATGTGTATGCATGCAAACAAATGTCCATCTATCAATCAAATCATTATCATCCAACTCCTCTTGAGAGACTCTCTCGCACAGGGTAATGAAAAATCACTTATCGATACAGAGTATCAGAGTATCAAATAAAAAAAAACATTATTTTGCATGTTGAATTGAACACGGCGTGGCATAAAAAATATAAAGTGCCACTTTTCAGTTTAAATGTGTCCAATTAGTGGAATCTAAAGATAAAAAAAATAGAAATTAAAACAATGCTGAATGAAAAAATCAATTACCATTATTCACCTCAAATCACCTGTCCCTTTGTTATACCCCATATTATAATATGTTTGTATATTTTAAAATCATACTTGTCTGTTTTGCATATTTTTCAATTATTTTATTTCTACTTTTTCTTGTGAAATGACATCAGCCCCTTTTATTATTATTACCCTTGTCAAAACAATTAAAATAAGAAATAGATCGAAAAAATACTGCTACTACAAATAAAATACGTGTTTATGCATTGTCATCATTGCACTTGCACACAGAGGAATGCAACATGTAATTTGATTTTTTTACATCAACATGTTATTATTATAAATGGAGAAAAGTTGTAAAAAAATCCATATTTTTATCTATTTCAAAGTCTCAAGAGGAAAGAAGAAGTTGAAGTGTGGACTAATAATAATAAATAGTTTATTGCATTTATATATTTGATGTACATGCGAAATAATACACAGTAGCAAAAATAAAATAAAAGACAAAACAGAAGGAGTGTGCTTTTGTAAGCTTGTAAGTTAAGTAGTTAAATATATATATAATATCTTATCCCCCATCTCACACCACAATCATGCACGTATATTATTCACGTACATATAGTTATTATAATGATACCAGGATGATGATATTATGATGAATACAACTTGATTTTTATCAGGAAAAACTGCAAAAGATAAGTAGACATGCTTGCGATATATAATGGGCTTGTGAAGAAGTCGGTGACGGTTTAATATTTAAGAAGTGAGCAAGGTGATTTATGTTTAGGATTTGAGGTGACGTGAACAAGATAGATGGAAATAAATAGTATATATATATATGCCTTATACTATTATATTTTTCATCCTATTTTGTATGTATGTATATATACATTGGTATGCAAGTTATAAATGATCACGTAAGCAAGCTAGAGAACTACTATTAGAAGAGCAGTAAACGTCCGTAGACCGTGTGGTGGTGTGTGCATTTCAATGAATGAATGAATCATTTTGATGATCATTTTCATCATCATCAAGAGAAGATAATGAAATGTTTTTGCTACTTCTTCTTCAAGATATATATAATATGGTGGTTATTGTAGTTGGTGGTAAGGTAAAAACTGGTAGGTTTTGTGGCAATAATAATATCCATTTCTGATGATGATGATGAGTTCCCATTGAGAAACAAAACCAGCATCTGAGAATAAAAGAGACTGGCTGAGACGGGACGGACACGGACACAATAATAAGAACACAAACGAGAAAAGCGAGAGAGATAGATAAGATATGAAGATTGTAGTTCTCATATTGGTAGTTGAGTATGAGGTATACCACATAATATATTTTTTTCTACCTTGTTACTCTATTACTAGTTAATCAGTGCTTTTCCATCAATTATTACTATTTCCTCAGCAGAACTCACTCAACAAGAGCAAGAATAAGTGGAAGGATTAAAATGGAATGAGTTGTGTGGTGTCTTGATGCCGCGCTTTGAGGTATGTACGTTGTAGTAGTATAGTTGGTGGTAGTAGAAGTGGTAATGGCAAAATATAATGTTCTCTCTCTCTCTCTCTCTCTCTCTGAGATTCCGATAAGAACTTGTGTTCATTCACAATATAACAAACGAATGGGAGTACAACAAAGTACAAGTCTACAACGAAGAATGATTCACAACAAGAGAGTCAGAGAGATTGATACGAGTTATCAGTACAATGGCACATCTCGGCTTCTGTCCATGTCCATAAAATGATAAAGATAAAAAAGGAGCATATAAATTGTATATACTACGTGCTTATATACATTGTATACCTATATTTGTTTGGTATTCCGATTCCAACAGGTTGTATAAGTTGTAAGGCACATAACACCTGAAGAAACTGATAAAAGGATAATTTAAGGTGAAGATGAGCCAGAGATGAGATGATGATCGCGTGATCCATCGCAAAATGATCTAGTTCATCCTGTCGCTTATACCGCCGCGCAAACACTTTTCCAAGTAGGTATATAAAAAAGTGTAGAACCGTATAAAGTAAATAATGTGGTCATCCGTCGCTCCGCATTTCTTTGGACAAGCTTGTTGATTTCTTTTTTCAATTATTCATGGGCAATTATAGTATGTACTTGCCTATTTGTTGTTCTTGATTTATTTGAAAAGTAAAAAAAGGTAATAAGCAAAAGGTGACTATCATCATCTCTGTGTTGGATTAGATGAAATGAGCAATGTCAGCAGTAGTGGTAGCAGTGTACTACTTATTTTTCAATTTAATGAATGAAATGATTTTTTTTGTCTTGGGACCATTTCCTAACTTAACTTGTGTGCCTGTTAGTGTCCGTGTAACTTGCATTTTTATCTTTTTACGGCTGACATGAACATGATCCTTTCATTGGATGGCATGCTATTTATCTCATCTGGGTACATCCACAATGACCACATTTTCTTTGTTTTTTTAACCAGCCCATCATGTGTTGTGTGTGTAAAAAATAGAGGAAAATGATAAGGAAACAAAGATGCGCAAGTCTCTGGCTCTCTACGAGATTGCTGTAACATTGTATTATGAAATGAATGAATCAAGAACACAAGTACAATTGCTTGTTTGTGATGATGATGGCAGCAAGCTCTTCTTTTAATTTTTATGATCACCACTTTTTTTCCACCTCCACCACCTGCCCAATGCACGCAATACATTTCATTATTATGCATGCATTGTTGATTTGATAAATAGCTACACATCCATTTATATCACTGCACTCTTAGATTATGTTGAAGATGCAGACTTTTTGATGGAGTGCTTTGGTCATTAGGTATGCTTATTTGAATGGTGTAAATTTCAAAGGTGTTGTTGATTTGCGTCGCATGCGTGGCTATAATGGCTAATGGATTCAACCAACCCGTGTCAATCATTTGATGCAATCATTAGGAACACTGAACAGACTTTTATGATGATGATTTTTTTTCCACCACATCTATTTTTTCACTTTATGTACGAGTGTAGCAGTCAATTGTAAAGGGTATTGGGTATGAACTTATGAATACGTTTATGGCGAAATTTTCCATACAATAAAATACGTAAAAGATCATTAACTTTTAGTAGTGATCTATTATTGATGAGATTATTGTAGTAGCAACAAGAAAAAAAGTTGCAGAAGCTCTTTCTCTTTGTGCGTCTTTTCCTGGCTTGTCTTCTCTGCTTTATGAACTTGTTGTAAAATAATAGCATCAACAATAATTATATTCAATGTGTGAGGGGAAATGTATAATATGCCCATTTCTTACACCACCACTGCTCCTAGGACGATTATAGTGGTAATTTGCTGTGAACTTGCCCAAATGAACGAAACGGATTATTAAAAGGTAAATTGTGATAAGAAAATTATGGTTATCATCTTCTTCACATGGAAGAGAAAGACACCTTAATAATAACAATACTACTAAAAGTTCACAGAGAGTCAAATTCACTTTTAATTTTTTCCCCTGTGTGATGATGATAACAAGCAGAGTCTAGAATTCAAATTAAATTTTTTATATTCCTTTTCACCCCCATTTTACCCAAAATATAAAATAACAATACAAAAAAATCTTAATGAATAGTTGCATTTATATGTAAAATGTATCATTTTTTATAACAATTCGGCTTTACACTTTTTTTTTACTAAAAAATGAAAATTAAATGATTTTTATACGATAACTGCTATCAGTTATTTTTTTTAAACTGCAAACATCCTCTTTCCTTTTTTCTAATCCATCTTGGTTCAAAAGAAACATTTATTTCTGTGTAGTAACCTATTCGCTTGTCGTATGCATGCGCATAGTTGGTATACCGGCGATTTTAATACTTTTTTTTACTTTCAGTCTAGTTTTTGGTTGTGAAAAGGTCAAATCTGCGATCAAATCTTGTGATGTTGAATGTGATGATGATGACGAACTCTCTCTCTCTCTTTTTAATATATCAAGTGAAAAAAATACCATAAGACCAGCAGCAGACATCATCATCAAGACAAGAGATTCGGTTGGATAATCATCGCTATCCACATCTTGTTCTTTTTTTTCTCCATTTCAGTGAAACACACTCTATTATACTATCGTGTGCTGTGTGTGTGATGATATTACACATAATCTTTATATCAGGAGTGCCATATCACCATCATTATCATCATTATTATTATTATCTCTGAACTAAGCCATTTTCACATTTTAATTCTCAACTTTTATCGCATCGTCGTCGTCATTTCAATAAAACAAGAGAAAAGATAGGAAAAAAGTACATTTTTAGTTGGTTCGTCCTTCTTTTTTTCTATTCTTCTTCTTCTAATTCTTCAGATAAAATAATAAAAATATCTCATTATTCAATCTTCCAAAAACTTTTTTTTATATTCATTTGATTATCTCATTTTTACAGGAAGCTCTTCTAATATTTTTGGTGGTGGTTCTATGTTCTTTTTTATGTTTTTTTATTCTTCAATCTATTATCAGTAATGTTGTTACATAATACATTATTATTGCGATAATACGTACAAATACATAATATTGTGATTATTACTACCACTACACTACTACAATCCTCGTCAAATCTATCGGTTCAGCTCGAAAAGTTCACCTGCAAAAAAAATTAAGTAAAAAGGAAAAGTAAGAAGGAATGATAATAATTATTTCTTGTGATTAGTTGTGGCGATAATGCACCATATGCGTAGGTATATACATGTATGTAGTAATCAGTATTATAAATGTGATGGTCAAACCGTAAAAAGTTTTATCATGTTTTTTTGGGAAACTGAACAGGTAACAAAGTAACAAGTATGGTGTAAAATGCCTGACTTTTTGACTCAAGATGAGATAATTGATATTACAAAAAGGGAAATGAAATAGAAAAAAATACACGGAATATAATAATATTCAGTATTAAAAACTTTTTTTTTTCTTCCTTTGCCAAAAAATGTAATAAAGCATGACATACATGGAAAAAAAGTACGTAAGTGGAAAAAGTGGGGAAAACTGAAAATAAAATATGTTCTTCACTTGGCACGCGTTTCTATACATCGCCATATCAGACATTGAAATCTGTATGCGTCGCTTGCTTTACATACAACCAACATTGAATATATACCTATGTAGGTGGCATCCAAAGTCAAAACTAAGTAATAATGATAGAGTTGAGAATAGGAATAATTGTAACACAAATGTAATAATAATGAAGGGGCTTGGAACGGAAATCGGGCAGAGGAACAATGAATAGCCCGAGTCGAGTGGCAAAAACAGCCCGCATACATAATACACATCCGACATCCAGGGACCAAATAGGTAATAATAAAAAAATATGTATGACAGTCACTATTCACATCACAAGAAATAAGAACAGACTTAATAGTCTCTGAGAAGACCACCTACAAACACACAAGTTCATTATGTATGAAATGAAGTAGTAACGGTCAGTAATTATAATATGCAGACAAGGAGGTAGAAAATATTGTGCATACCTACGTTCATCCACTGTACTATTAACGGTGTGTAATATGTGTAGCTTGTCTCTCTTTTATTTCTGTTTGTGTTTAGTATGTTCCCGTCCACGACGACGACGACGAACGACGATTTGAGCGAAAGCTCTTATTTTTTTAATTAATTCGTATGTACGTAAATGACTAGGAATTAAAAATGAGAGGTGAACCGAGGCTAATGAATGAATGAGTAGAGACGAGACGATAGAGCAGAAGAAAAACAAACAGAAAAGTACAGTAGCCCAAAAGCCCAAGAGCCTATTTCAATCCTCTTGTTCTCAGGCTTGCTCTACTTTTCCCATTTGCATAATTCCCTTGTTCTCACTCACAAACAACCCATCATAATATCCATCTCTAAAAATATTCATCAAGATAAAAAAAAATATCTATTTTAAAAACTACCAGCAAAAGATGATAGATTTGCTGATCCGCTCTCATAATTTCTTCATTTCATTCATCTTGCATACATTGTTATAATAATTATTACAATAAAACCTTGTTTCCTCTTCTCATCTTCCATCAACTCTTTAATAAATGTAATTAGTACAATTATTATATTATCAGTTTTTCTTTCAGATTCTTCAAAATATGCATATATTTTTTTTAATTTCTCATTTGCATTCCAATTTTCATAATTTACTTGTAACAATAATTGTTGTAGTGGAAAACATTGACTCAAATGGTTTTGATATTATTAAAACTCTGACATTTCCATTCTCACACAGTCCAACCCCATTGATTGCATTATGTTGCAGTGCAATAATCCGCTGCTGCTGGTCACACGTTTCGTCTTCGTCTCATATACCTATTTCCTACCTAAACTAAACCATAAATATTTACAACCATGTTTTTTATACCTTTACTTTGCAAGATAATCTAATTATAAGAAAGAAAAGGATCATAATCGCAAATATTCATCTTGTAAAATTTTATACATTTTTTTTTATTTTCACAAGACTATATAATGATGATGATTATGATTATCACCATCTCATCTGATCATCAGCAGTAGTACAGCTAGCTGATCACATCATAAGACCTTATCGCGGAAGTGAACCGTCATCTTCAGTGACAAGTCTCCTTTTCAGTTTTGAAAGGGAATGGAGACTGATTTGAAAATAATGTATGGAGTAAAAAAAGACTTTTCTACACACACATGTCAAGTCCCATCAAAATAACAAAATGAGCATTCTAAATTGTATAAAATTATATCAACTGAGAAAACACCACTTTTTAATATTAAAAATAAGAACAAAAGAGCATAAAAAATGAAACAGCTCGAATGACTGGTTGTGTAGTATAATCTCATTTACTAATTCCTTCCTTCTCAGTTTTTTTATTATTATTACTCCCCAGTAAAGTATAATAATATTCCATTATTCTTATTTTTTATCTAAAAAATTCCAATATCTTAAATCGTAAGTACATAGTATATGCAACATAAGTAGAGAGAGAGAGAGAGAGGGCGAGCCATTTGTAAATTAGTTTTAATCACTTTGACCAGCCTTTTGATTATATACTACCTAACATATCATGTAAATAGTTTTTTTGTGGTAGCAAGAAAGAGTAAAAAATATATCGTCTTCTCATCTTGCTTTAACGATGATGACGATGATCGTGGCATTAAAGTGTACTGCAGCAGCAACGCAGCACTTACAACAACCACACCATCACATCACTTCACCTCCTCCTTCTCCTCCACTGCTGCAACCACTACCACCGCCATTAAAAATGGTGAAAAATATAATGGGAAGTTATAATGATGCTTTTAATGGCATCCGAGTGTACACTCCTCTATGGCCTGTTACATTGATAGTGTCGATCATTTTCCAAGATAAACTTGTCCCCTGTGTTATAATAATAATATAACAACAAACCTACCTACCTACCTATTTTTATACCACTATACCTTAACCTCCGTGTACACACAGTCAAAGTCAGTGAGTAAACTTCTCCATCATCCATATATATATTTTTTCCACTACCATCATCCCACTAATTTGATTTGATTTGACTGCTTGATTACCACCACACTAACCAAAATATATATACACACATTATTATTACCTTATTTTTACCTGATGCCAAAAAAGTCAATGGGAACTTTGAGCTTTTTTTTAGTATATTTTCATTTTCCCGTATTTTCACCTATTCTCCAGAGTTGAAATAAAATAATTTTTTTTTTGTTTTTTAAGGGTGTTGTTGCAGTGTAGGTGGTGTGGTGTGTGGAGGAAGCAACTAGAAAATTAATTTAATTCCATTTTTACTCCGTTTGGAGCTTCCGGTAGTGTTGTTTATCGCTTCTCTCATTCTCGTCATTGTTGTTCCGACTAATTTTTGAAAAAAGCTTTTGTTTCTACCCTGATTGTATTTTTGTATATATACAGTTTACATGGTATATATTTTTTACTATTCTATAAAATTTTCACACATTTGTTGAGACCACAGTGGAAATTAGTAGAAACACCAAATGAGTGACCAATAATAATGACGAATGCTTTGTTAGAGTAGTTTGTTGGTGTGGTTTTGTGTATGTACTTTGTAGAGTAGCAAAAACTTGTATCACTAACAGCAGTAGTTGTATGGCTGTGTGCAATGCACACCCTTTTTAAAACAAAAAAAAACGTAAGCGATAAAAAAATTGTTGGAAAACGCCCATTCTAATAGTACATAGAGTGATGATGATGGTGATTATTATAGGTATACACTACGCCCATTTTCTACACAAAATCCCTTTGCACATTTAGTAGCAAACACACAACAAAACAGAGTCAAAGCCAAAGTCTGTGTGTATTTTTTTTGTCAAGCCAAAATCCAGTGCAATGCAGTGTTTATAAGCGAGTCAAGTCAAAGCCAACAGCCAACTCAGGTCACTTTCCTTTTTCGTGTAACAATAAGCCTTACTTAAAATATTTTAGACTGAACAAATAAAATACTCGATATTATTATTATTAAGTATTACCATTATTGAAAAAATATAGGAGCAACTGCCAAACTATAAATCTTTTTCTTGTGTTTTTGTTGGGATGATGATGATGCTACATAGTAGCTTGGCTGCTGGAACATTGTATGCAGCTTATCAGTTGGCATTCATCTCTATTTTTTTCTTTATTCTTCGTCTAATTTTTTTTCTTTCCTTTTTTTCGAAAACGATGATGATAATAAGGATGATCCGATGCGTGGATGGATACACCAATCAAAGTCAAAAAGAAAAGCAAAGAAAAAAAGAAGAAAAGCGGCAGCAGCAGCAGATGATGACCAGCAGACGACCAGGAAGAAGAAGAAAAAAAACAAGGATGAGAGAGTAAAAAGAAATAAATGAGCAAATTAGAATTTTTCTGAGGGAATTTTTTCCAAAGAGTAAAATAACAAACCAATCAAGTAAAGGTGTGTTGTCCAGCAGACGACCAGGAAGAAGAAAAAAAAACAAGGATGAGAGAGTAAAAAAGAAATAAATGAGCAAATTAGAATTTTTCTGAGGGAATTTTTTCCAAAGAGTAAAATAACAAACCAATCAAGTAAAGGTGTGTTGCTGGTGTTTTGTGTTGTTGTCCTGTCCCCTTGTTAACTTTTTCTGTTGTAACTTGTCATCATCATCCTCATCACCCTGTTGATTGCCATGCGATCTCTCTCTCTTCCTCTCTGGAAGAATGGAATGAGTACAGGCTTTATAACATACCTTGTATGTATATATCTTCTTATAAAAATGCTACCGCTATATGCGCAAAGTATTTATTGTCTACTTGCTGATGATTATGGTTATGTGTGTATGGAGTGTAGTATGTAGGTATTTTCTCACCATCTCCATCTTGTTCATGGTGGCTTTTTAAAACATGTGATGGTGTTGTTGACGATGATGATGGTGAAAATGATGAAAATTCGTGATAAATACTTGTTAGTAAACTATGCGAGCAAGGAGCAAAATAGGTAGGCAAGACAGGCACGCAAGAAGTGTGTATATCTGAATGTATGCTTTTACTGTTTTTTTGTACACATGCATACCTTTTAGAAAAAAATGCTTCTTTTCTTGTGTCTTTTGGCATGTATGATTTTTTATGTTTTTTATATTTTATATTTTTTGTTTGTACTGCATTTTCTTTGTTATTTGTTATTAGGTAAGATGTTATCCAAATTGAAATCTTTTGGGACATGGCCCACTAACTAGAAACAAGTATGTATGTGTGTGTGTGTGTGTGTTGTGTTGTAAAGTAAATATGTGTACACTTTTTACAGAAAAAAACAAGCTACATCATCAACCAGCCACCATCCTTATTTTCCTTGTCAAAAGGGAGTTCAAAACTCTTATTTGATCTTTTTAACATTTTTTTTACTCAAGTAGTGCTCATACAGTCACTGCAGCAGCACTGCACTGATTTTCCCAGTACAGCAAACAAACAATGTACTGCAGCACAGCAGTATATAAAGTGTATGTAATATGTATATATTCTGGTGAAAAAAAGAAGCTTACCATTCCACTTTTCAATTGCAATTCAAAATGGGTATGAGAAATCATCCCGTAAATCTTTTATTTTAACGGAAGCTATCCAAGCGTAGAAAGGGAAAATATGCGGATAAAAAAAAGTTTTTTTTTTTTAAAATACGCACAAATGAGTTTCTGATACATCTTCTGATTAGAAGGATACTTTTTTGTCTTGTTCTGAGAAAGAATAACCAGCTTTAAAATTTGTTGTTGTTTTTTGCTTTTGCGGTTTCCGCACTAACACTCATTTTGTTTTAAATAGAGGAGTTTAAGGTGAATCATTAAGAAATGCAGGTCAACCGCGAAACTAACTATTTTTTTCTCTCCTTCTGATTATAAAGGAACGTTTTTAAGTAGAGTGCATATTGGTGTGAAGGTGGACATGATGATAAATCAGAGAACTTTGACGAGTGCAATGTAAAAAGCAAAAAAAGAAAGAACTACGAAAGCCCAGAGACATGAGGACAGCAACGGTTGACGATACGACGGTGAGATTGTGTATATGCAATCCATCCAGGCAAACTATAATCATCATCATCATCACTGAAAAAAACACATAAAATGCAGGGAAAAATCTTTCCGGACACTGTGGAAAAGATCGTCTAATCTGATAGGAATAATGTACATGTGTGTTGTGTGTGTGTAGTACCTGGTTTTGAAGTTGAACTGGTGTCAGGCTGCTGCATATTATATATTCTTATGTTCTTCCATTAATTGAATGAACTATCTGTTGTCTGACATGGCGCGTAGGCTGGGGTGGTTTTAGTTTTATAATAATAGTTGCATTTTATATTTTTGGGTACAAAAAAATAGATATTTTTTTGATGAGTTTTGAAAAGAACTGCCCAGCTATATGACATGGCTTATAAATAAATGTAGAATTTTTTTGAGGTTTTTGGACATAAATACAGCTAATTCCTTTCTGTTGTTCTACATCATCATCAAGCAAACCATGTGGTATGGTTTGTCGTCCCATGCGTAGGTATATTTACCCATGTAAACTTTTTATTATTAGAAAACTAAAACCACACACAAGCATTATGGCATAAAATAAATACAAATATTATCTTCATCTCATCTCTCTTGTTCTTCACTGCTACTCTGTTGTCTCTCTGTATGGCTTAGCAGAAAAAAACGCATTGATGTTTGGTTTGGTCTTTGGTGGTGTTATGTTGAGTGGTTTCACTGTTTCACTTCCATTTCCACCTTTTGCATTTTTATTCCACACGCCGGTACTATATTTCCATATCATTTCATCCC